>JAUZNC010050002.1:0-15506 GCA_034780395.1 Vannuccia rotundouncinata | reverse complement strand
GACGCAGAACCAATCAATTTCAAATTCCTAACACTAGTATAAGCTTTTCCACTCTATCATACTATATTTAAAATTTTTACCACAGATTTTCAGTTCTAAAGTTATAGTCTAAATAAGAAATTAACTAATTTTAAGGAAATAGGTTTGAATCTGCGACACAACTCTTCATTCGACACAAATATTGATTTGTGCAAATATTTACATTAGTGAAGAGATCAATATCAACAACATCTTTGCTAATTTATGTTAGCTCACATAGATTATTCTGAGAATGTTATTCTAAAATTAAAAATATTATTATCAAATCTTTTACAACAACAGTTCTCAAATTATGAGAACAACAAAATTTAATAAATATACAAGTATTAATCAACTTAACCTTGTTAAATATTAGTTTTGTTGAGTTTGTATATATAGCTTTTATTGAATAAAATTAATCATATCCTCTATCGAAAGCAAGCGGAAGGCGGCAGTAATTGCCAAAAAAAATTTGTAATACTATATTCAATTTCTACCTTGTACATACTTGAATATTTTAAATATTGAAAAGTTTACCTATGGTTATTAGAATAAAAATTAATATTTTTAAAAATTAGTCTATTTGTTATACATAAGATCAATTGATAGGATTCAGTAGACATATTAATAGCTGTTTGTATCAACGCGCAGTGACTAGCTTGATGTTCAAATTTATAGAATACTACAATAACTAATACTATATCTTCACTTAATAAAGACTGCCACAGAAAAATTATCAAAATCTTATGGTTTTCTCACCTTAAAATAATTTAAATTCGTGTCTCGCAAACAAATAATTACTTCATTCTTTTAAATATTGAAATGTATGATTATTTCAATTAAAATAAAAACTGCAGTCTGTAAATATTCGATAATTATATAAATTTTCTCGACTAATTAGTACATTTTGGAATTCGCGTAATTATAATTGATTCGATAATTAAAACCACTCATGTAGGTACATTTTTGTATTTACGATCATAAATTATTACTCTTGTTGCTTGTACAACATTAACGGGCAGGATAAAATAGATTTATTTTATATCATAATGCGCTTTTATAGGCCAAAAGGCATAATACACTTCGATCTGCTTGGCAAAAAAACAACATTTTATAGTTTATATAGAATTACAAAATGTAGCAAATAAAAGTAATCAATTAATTTAACACTTTAATTTTTGGTTGTGTTCTTTACAAGTCGTTTGAGAAGCATTATTCAAAATGCAAAATTATGTATTATGCACTTTATTCGCAATTTGAGTTATGTTTCAGTTATACATACTTGATAAATATTTGATTCTGAACAGTACAATTTATATTAACCGCATTATATTGATTTTAAAAGTGTTTCACATGGAGTAATCCGGACAATTGACTTATTTAGAAAAGTTGTATTTTATCTTCAAAAGTTTGTTGTTCTGCGAGTTGGTCTTATTGATCGTCTCTTTCTTCAGCTATAGTAGACATGCAATACTAGTGGTTCAACTAGTGGTGCAATACTAGTTACTAGTGCAATTAAAGATAAATTTGAGATTAAATTTGTTATATATATAAATGTAAACAAAATTACACACCTAATTTACTTTTATAATTATATGTTAAACACAAAATATCATTATGCCTTTTTTACTATGAAAAAATTATTATAATAATATATAACCAAATAAACATAGAAACAGATTAATCTTGTATATTATAAACGATACATAAACCATAGCAGTGTTTACAAAAATATTTTTATCATAATTTTTGCAGCTCGTTTTTTGTGATACGACCTATATTTATATATTTAATAACAATTGTAGTTACTTTTTAAATTAGGGTGCTATTTATAATATACTCTAATTACTGCATTCGAAAATTAATACAACATTACCTGTGACAATTGATATATTAATTAGCGGGTGTTTGCTATAATTCGTTTATTTATTATTTAAATACATTAGAACAATTTATAGTATTCAGTTGACAAATCAATAGTTTTTTGGATAAAAGTGCAGTGACATATTTTATATCGTCCAAATTAATATATCCGACAATATAACTATCGATTTTGTGTCTCTTGAAGAGAAGTGTCACTGAAAAATACTCAAAATCTTATGCTTTTTCTCCGTAAAAATAATTAAATTAATGTGTCGAATGAAGAGAATGTGTCGCACACGGGTACCCTTAAGTAAAGGTCTATGCATTTAGGAAGCCACGTATTAAGACAACACAATACTGCAGTTGAGTTGAGAGATAAATCATGAAACCGAAAAATGCAATCAAAAATAAAAGGATAAAACATAATTACAAAAAAAGAAGACTAATCACGCAGTAGCATATTGAAAAATAATTAGTCTTTATAAATTAAAATACATTTACAGATAATTAAAGTAATTAGCTAAGCGTAGAATTTTTTACTTCAAATGTTTAATACGAACCATTAAATACATTTCTCTGTCATTTGCCGGGAAAAGAGGGAAAAAGTGACATTTTTCTCGCTGAATAAATTTACTGATAAAAATAATCAGAAAATGTTATTATATTATATGAAATTTAGTTAACACAATTGAAGTTAAACTTTATAAAACCATTATTTGTTTTTAATTAAAATCGTCCGTAGACTAGTTAGAGGAATATGTATAAACATTTTTTGTTAATTATTCAATATTTATAAAATACGCAGTTATACTTAAATAACGTTGCTAAGTTGGTTAACACGAGAAGAAAAGTGTTTTCATAAAAAAAGTACACGAAATAATCTTGTTGAAATCTACATACAGAGAATGACTACTAGCTACTTAGTATGACAGTTCATGGATTATTTTAGACAATGTCTCATAAAAGTTCACGAAAATAAAAACTCAAATAGTTACACATGTTGGATTAAAAATTTAAAAATTCAACAATAATTAATAACGTTCTTAGACCTGTAATAAACCCCTCATTAAAAAGAAGGTTACAGGTCATAAATTCTCAGGCGGACTCGAAAGGTTTAAGTCGTAAAATACAAACAACGACAATTTTAATAAAAGTTGTAATTCGTCCAAATCTTAAAATAGTCATTTTTGAACATCAAAAAAGTAGTTTAAATAGTCTTAATTTATAAAACTAACAAAACATGCCATATATAATTAAAATTAACTATTTAACAACAATTATAAAAAAATCACAGGATGTCAATTTTGAGTTTATTTTTGTAGGACTCTGTTTTTGATAATATAATTGGCATTTATTCAGGAACTTTTCCAGACCGGAATTCTCGCTTTACATTCAACTAGATATTCCCCCAGGGTGTAAGGGCTACATTTTGACCAAATTTTCCTTTAACAACTTAGAATTCATTTAAAATCGATATATTTTATTTTATTGGTTTTAATTTTTTGAAAATGCCTCAAGCATTGAATGCCTGTTTTAAACAAAACAATTAATTCTTTGAAAAATATTTCAATTAAAATTAAAAAGTTCAGCAAAAAAGACATCAATAGACAATTCATTAAATGGATCATTTATTTAGAAATGTATCGAAATTATATCGATATAAATGGTAAAAGTTTTCTTTTCGTAATAAATAAAAGAAAGTTTCGTATCCTTCAATAAAGCAGCAAAGCGGAAACAGGTTAAAAATATAGAACGCACTCAGAAATATGAGAATAATCGAAATTTTCAGAAAAAAATAGTTGCTGGAGTAAATCACTGAAATCCTCCTACCGAATATAATAATACAAAATAGTATTACAAAGTGAAGATACGACGAAATATCGATAATAGGATACGCTCAAAAAGACAGTAAAATAAATATCACTTTGAAAATCTAAATATAAAATTAAGGATGAATAGTTGAGACCTTTCCAAATGATTCATTAAAACATTTATTTTTCTTACTCGCCAACAATTAACTATTTATACTAAATTGTTCTGTTAATTGTGAATCAAAGACCCCTAAATAAAATAATTGCCTAAAATCTAAACATAGACATCCTTAATAAATGCTGAAACATAGGTTTGTACAGAAAACTATTTTCTTGTCGATAGAATGGAAAATATTAATTAAGATGCATCAACTAATTTGTGGTATTGTCATTCGTAGCAAAACAAAACATTTTCACAAACCTGTTCCAGGTCTCATAGCACTTAGCACTCCTCCCAAATAATAACCATGTTCAACAATATCAACCTTTGAATACATTAAAACAATATATAAACTGCTTTGTGCTAAAAAATGTCAAATTTAATATCTACTTACAATATTAAGTCGAGCAATCTTTTAACGTTATAAGCATTATTTACATAATATCCATATTCATGTTTTCTAGTTGTACTAAGTTGTGCATAGATATTTCTTGTAGTTACATTATTATAGCCAGCGAAATCAATTATTACCAAAATAAAAATATATTAAAAATCTACCTAACAAAATGTACACATTTATAAATAAAAAATAGGAAAAATAAGTACGTAGTTTATTATAAAATAGGCGAAATTTGTAATCAAGAAAGGATAATTTATTGATATCAAATATTCAATACACAATTTGGTTAATTTTTGTTCTTATAGATAAATCCTTCTATCAAGAAGTCAATTGTAAACCTTCGATTCATTAATATTATGCGAGTTATGAATAAATCCCGAATACTTAATGCAAGTATTATCGAATAAATTCAATTAAACATTTCGTAAGGAGTCACGTATTTTGATTAGACGTGTACTTTTATAAAATAAATTTCATTTATAAGCAGACATTTTCAAAAAGAATATTTAATAATAAATTGATTAATAACTATGAGTATTTCTGTATACTAATTATAATTAGAAAATAAGAACGCACATCAAGCTAAGGAAATAAATAGAAATAAAACTAGAAAAATGAAATACAAATTTAAAAACAACCAATAAATTAATTGATAACCACATATTATGAGAGTCTAATGAATATAACAATTTGTTTAGCAACTTGTACGTAAAAGGGTTTCAATCACCTGGGGATAAGGGTCTCCTTTATTAACGGTATCCATGGGCAAGGAGTGTGCACTGAAAAGGATGACAGCATCATCTCTTTCTTCATCACTGGGAAACTTGTCCATCTCCTCTAGAATGTGCTCGGCAAAGGCTGTAATCAGGCCAGGATGCGTTGGCCACCGGTCAATAACCGACCAGAGCGGATGACGATCTACCGAAGAGTCATTGGTCAGTTTAGTCACGTGACGATAGAGTTCGTTGAGACTGCTGCCGGTAGTTGAGCAGCTGTACTGCATGTACTGACTGAAAGCGACCGCACGCTCTATTCCGTCCCTTCAAACGAAACAGGGGGGGGGATAAACTTTAACTATCCTTTAACTCCCTTTAGCCATTAAGTTAGTTTAAAAATGGTTTAGTTGTCGACTGTAAATATTAAGAAAGGAAGTACCTAGATGAAAAAAAGTCATTGGAACAATAAGTCAATAAAAATAAGTCTACACATTTTAATCAAACATATCCAGATTGATTGGGGTGGTTAAAAAGAGGTAAGTGATTGCTCCATTTTTTAAATTGCTCCAATGGTAAATGTATTTTAAAGTAATTATCATCATAAATAGTTAAAAACAGGAGATCGTTCTAACATTTCAACAAATATGGATTTATAGATGATTCTTTTGGATGATACAGTCTAAAATCTATTTCTGCGATTTCATTTTGTATAATGTGAATTAAAAGCGAAGGTATTGAAAAAATGTAAATGCAATTTCCTGTACATATTTAATATCACGTTATATTCGACATTTCTGCAAGGCAAAAAAACGTAAACCAAATTACATTTATAAATATTTTACAAAATCAAAGCCAATGTGCTATCTACTTGCGCAATTAAACTTATTTAACTTTGACATAATGCAAGCTAAAATTAAATATTGACGAAGGAAAACATTCCTTAGTATCAATATTATATTACAGAGAATATTAGGTGGCTATCTTAAAAAGAACAATTTACATAATGAGGAAATCTGGAAAATAATTATTCTAACAATTTCTTTTACAAGTTGAAAGAACTTTCGATGTTTTTAGTTTTAGGTTAGGCATATCGTTACAAGAGAAAATTAATTGATGTCATGTTGAAATAAGTTTTTTGCCGACAAGTTCTCAAAGGTTAACAACCCTATTTGAACATTCCTTCAAGAAAATTCCGTTTTTCTTTGCATTGAAGTAAAAAAAGTTTTAATACGGTGAAAAATTATGTCAGATCATTTGATTGATTATATTAAAATAAATCAGACTAAACCAGGTGCGAAATATTTATTAATACTGAAATTATAAAGATATGGCCTTCGTAAAATGGATGAAATTGCTTTGAGCATATCTGTAAAATTTGCGTTTCAGAAATAAATTATGAACAGGTATCACAGGACTTAGCAGAATAAAAATAGGTAGAAAGATATTTTATATATTAATACAGACAACTAGACAGCATACTCCTCCCAAATAAGAACCAAGTACTACAATACAATCTTTTGAATAGATTAAATACTGTAGAAAAAAAGTTGTATGCAAAAATAAAATAACATTTTTATATCTATACTTATAATATTAAGTTGAGCAATATATTTTACTATTCAGATTACCTAATTGTACAAGTACTAATATTTAGAGATGTTTGTTTTAGTTGCATTATGATATTATAACCAGAGAAATAAATCATACCATTCTAAAAATTATAATTAAGAAATATGACATCTTTATTAATAAAAAGCACAATACATTGATTATAAAATTAATACATAATTAAATGGTCAGCAGAAAATGAAAAAACTAAAATACAATCATTATAAAAAAATAAATACATAACTACCTAACTAATTGAGGAAATATTAAGTTTTTTATTTATATGTATTTTCATTAATTTTCTATGAATAAAAACAGTTATATTTTCTTATATAAAATTTATAATTACAAAAATGCAATGTTATTAAATCTTTCAGTACCTTTTCCTAGTATGTCAGTTTTTTTATATATCCCTGCAATTATAATGAATGTGCTTAGCGAAAACAATCTCATAACTGCCTAGTGACAGCTCAGCATGCTAGGGTTACTTAGCAATAATATATATTTAAACCTACCTATAATAATATTTACATATTTATAATAAAAATAGGAGAAAATATGTGAAATTCAACATAAGGGTCTGTGTTTTTGTATAAAATATCAAATCTAACAATAAAAGTATACAAAATGATAAAATAGACAAATAGATATCTTTTTGGAATGAATATAGAAAATTAGTATTAATTTTATCTTGAAATAATTTTTTCATGAATTGAAAACAAATATATATTAGCAAAATTATTTAATATATTATTTATATTAATTTAGTAGTATAATGTTAATTAATAGAATATTTCAATGTACAATTGACATAAAAATCAATCTAAAATACTCTATTTCTGGTTACTAACAAAATATGAAGCTGTATCACATAAACAGAACAGAGACTAAATATAACAAATCGGTATAAAAAAATTTTGAATAATTTATTTTAAATTTAGTCTCTGGTTTTATACAAAATTAAAATTATTATTATATGTAATAAATATCTTAATATTATAATAAATATCATTTAATAAAAAATTATAACAACTAAATGAAACCAAAAGATACTTCTAAATATATAAAATAACGAATATTATGTCAATCAGAACTTACTTGTACATTTCATCAATGGCTTCATTGGTAAGGGGATGGACATACCGAAATCCAACATAAAACTTGTGTGGAGCTAAACGAATAAAAGCAAAACAATATATTAAAATAGAATAAACAAAAGGAGGAAATTGATGTCAATCATGACAAGGCTAACTACAATTATTCATACTTTGTGATGGGTAGTTTTGTACCATTTACAGGAATATTAGGTAGTTTTTTCTACAAATATAATTGTTATAAAACTATAAGATATATACAGTGTTGCCACATTTAATAATGGTAAATCAGAACTGTACAATAGAATTGTGAACTGAGGGTCTGTGGTTGAAAATGGTGGTTGGTGGTTACCTGAAAATGATCACGTATTAAAAATAGTATTTGAACACTAACAAGAAGTAGTATTAAAGTAGTTGTATTGAGATATACAACGATACTCATTACTCATGTTAATACCAAAATATGTGAAATGCGCTAGAAATTCCCATAGCTGAAAACTTAGAAAATAAAGCAGACCTACTACTGGCATAACCCTCATACGCTACTAGTCAAATCACATTATCTAAAAAAACTCATTCCTCAAAGCATAATCGGGATATCCGGATGTCTATAAAAAATGCTGTCGTCTGGCATATCTATATATACACTTGTAATTTTATTTTAATAAAAAGTTTGATTTTATTATACATAATTCACACGCTTTTCACAATTTGAAATTTAAGGGTCAATAATAAAAAGTTAACATTCTGACGATTTTTTTAAAACACGTATATCATAATAATGTAAACAACAATCACAATAAATGAGTTAAATATTTAAGATTTTTGGAATCAACTAGTCTGATATATAAATTCAATAAAATCATAAATATGAGCTGAGCTGATGTTCTTTACAGAAATGGTGCATTTAGAATTAATGACTGTTTAAAATCGATACGGTTTGATTGAAAACGACTTAGACAAATATTCGTCACTAATTAAACATGAAATAAAAATGCTATTTTTGTAAACTACTTGTTAAGACCAGCTTTTCAACTAGATCGGATGAATCTTGGCTAAAAGAAAGACATTATATGAGTATAATAGTTGATAATTACGACCGCTGTTGCATCTGTAACTACCGCGTTCTAATGATTGTAAACTAAAGATACTAGATGGTAGCTAATGATGTAGGGACAATACTATGCGTTCTATTGAAGCAATTGTATAAAAGTATGAAAGTTTTTTTTATAATATGAAATCAGATTGTAATATATAAAAAATAAGTAATACAAAGTTTGAAAATATAGGAAAATACGGGTAAAATACAATAAAAGTAAAAAAAGGCATTCTGTGTAGTTAACTTCTAAAACTACAATAAAATATAATTTAAGTAGAACCAATCGGTATTCATTTTATTTAAATATTCGCTTTACTAATATTTATTTTGATATTTAATTATATTTATTATAGCTAATCTTTATTATAATATTGCTATAATAATATTTATTAATTATATTTCAGCGGTTAATTTTACAAACAGTGGTGTAATTTCACTTTTTTTATATTAGCTGTAGCTCCTAAACACTCCGCCATTATCTTAATCAAAAACGTCATGTCGAACTTAACATAAGCTTAAAAACAAACTTGACAATAATTTCTTACTTAATATTCATTATAATATAGTTAACAAATTGATTAAAATACAATTTACGGGTAGTTATAATTTTATTAAAATGCAAATGTTTATTAAAATTATATTTGACTCTGTAAGTTATCATAACTACCTGTATTAGGACTAATTCGATCCAATATCTCCACCATGCCTTGCCCTTGTTTTTCTGTCCACTTTTTGATAGGGGAGCCGCCACCAATACTGTCATACTGTTCTTGTATTGATGGGGTACGCCGTTTAGCGATCCAGGGTGCCAGGAACCTGAACTCATTAGTTTAAACAAGTTTTGTAGTAAAACAAAATGATTTTAAATCTTTTACAATATTTGCTATCAAATATAATTGGTTCATAAAAGTTTTTCTAGTACCACAATTCCATGGTGGACATAATTCAGTAAAAGAGTCAGTCAAGCCCTTAACAAGGATCAAAAGCTATGCGCGTAAATGAGTAAATACAGCTATCACACCTCTGAACTGGAAGCTTCATGATGTCTCGATCAGAGAAAAGGCGCAAGAGAAAATCATAAACATCATTGACTGTACTTGGGCCTCCCATATTCATCATCAATATCCCCGTTTTTGGACTTAAATGAAAGGAAAGTATAGGATAAGAATAGTTAAGATTAATGATTCAAATATAAAAAGCAAAAACTTACCGTTGTTGCATGAAAGAAGAGACTGACAGTTTTCGGCAGACATCTCCAACAATGTTATGAGTAGATGTGAGGAGTCGCATATCTAAACAAATTCATTAATTTCAGAATAATATTTCTGATAAACATCATTTGATGTGCCTAGATGTGTATTTATCAAAAACAAAATTAAAGATTAAAATTGGAGTCAGGTAGTTTGGAACCTAACAATAGTTTACAGATATCAGTAGTAAGTAATTTATTATATTGTGCAGGCTAAAACCAGGAAATATGCTCAGAAAAATATTTGATGACTTTTTTGTTAAAAACTGGCAACAATGTATCACTTTGGTCCAGACATTGAAGGTCAAATTTAGGCCAATACTATTTTGTCTTTTACTTTCATATGACAAATTTTAGCATGAACAATTTAATATTTAATGAGTTATAAGTGTTTTAATATCTGAAATAATAGGTAAACATTAATAAATTTACGAATATAAATACTTTTTTTCTCGTTTATGCTTTGGATACACATACATATAATGGCATCTTTGCCCAACTCATATTCTACATTACATATTAATAAATTATTATATGTGTAAGATGAGGACTGCATTGGTGTAGTAATGAAGTGGTACAAGACGTGCTACATAAACTTTGCAAAGGAGAGTCGCTTGTCTCGACTACGAGATCAAAGGAGTAAGGAATATGCAGAAATGTTTTCTGAATCTAGTATGACTACAGCAAGGTTGGACAAACAAACTGCAAGTTCTTCATATGAAACCTGCAAGCATACAATGCCTTAGTTGAATGGCAACACAGTACATTCTGCCAACGATCAGAAAAGGCTGACCTCTACAGCATTATGATGATGCAAGTTTCAAAAAAATTTATCAACTTCTTAAAATATCACTTTGTCATGTCAGTCAGGATGGCCAATGTAGACATCATAGCTGCTGGACCCACGATTCAGTCAACTAGATGCAGAAAATTGTTCACTGCACCCTTAGCTAAATACTGCATAATACTGTGTAAGGGACTGTGAGAAGCATCCAGTTTACAGTTTAGGCATGTCCAGTTTATAGGTGCTATTTAACATAGAAAAGATAGGAAGGAAATATTGGTTTTTATGTGGCATCCTGTTTGAACAATTGTCCGGATCAGGCATGTCCAGTTTAAGTGGAGTAGACAGTATATGTTTTTATGCTTATTTTTGCTTATCTGAAAAATGTTGGTAGGTTGGAGGAATGTGGGTGCATCATGGGGCCCACACATATTTGACAAAAATTTTTATGAATTAAGAAAATAAATTTTTAATATGTTAAATACTGTTAATCTACAATATTCAATTATTTTATATACAAGGTAAACTAAAAGTTCTGCCTGATTTTCTAAATCGTATTGTTTTAAAAGCATGAATTATACACAAATGATAATAAAACAAGCTATATTTTAAAACACATAAATTTACAAGCATGTATAAACACTTCACAATTAATGCACTCCTAAAGTTTGGCTACTATATGCTTCAGAAAACTTTCAAACAAAGTTCAATGTGAATAATTGCAAACTTGATGGTTTGTTTCAGCTTAACTTAATGAGTCTGCAGCTTCACAACATATGCAAAATCTCCTATGACCTCTCACAAAAAAAGTCCAGAGGCATCAGGTCATGAGATGAAGATTTGTAATTCAACTTAACTGCATTTTCTAATCCACCAATCCAGAAAGTTGTGTCCAACCATTCATATAAAATAATGGAGTGCTTTACAATCTTGTTGGAAGTAAAAGTCTTGACCCCAAACTCTGGGACAGAATTCTTCTGAAACATTTGTAAATACTATTCTGTATTGACTGTCTTTTACAAGGTGGCCACTGTTTTTGCTCCACAAACTTTGAGGACATATAATTTTATAAATACTATAGTCAAGACAAACAGTTTCTAAAATTTTTACAAATTTTAATTTGAATATGCTGGTGATAGGACACATTAATATATCAGAACTAATAAAATGTACAATTATAGGTATACTATAAGACATAATTTATTAATAAATGGAGATAATGTTAACACAGTATATAAATGTTTATGTTGTGCAGATGTTTCTAGAACAGTCCCTCTTGGATAAGCTAGTGTTGTTTTGTTGCTGCCTCCAGTGCCACAGTTGCCCTTATCTCCATTTCTTTCACCTGTCTCAAGAGCTTGGGACTTTTGCATTTTAAAGATTTCTCTGTGACTGACCATTGACACCTTGGCAGATTGTTTCTCCTCAAAATTAGCAACATATTGCCTGTGTGCACCTTTAGTTTAATTTACCTCACAAGCAAGTGAAGTGTTACTCGTGAGCAATGCAAAAATAAATTTGAGATTATTTTTCATAATACAGTAAAAAATATTACTTGTTGCATTGCACCTGTAATATAAAATAGATAGTAATATAACAAAATAAATTTATGCGAAGCATAATTTTTTTTGGGATAACAATTAATTTTAACATTACTCAGGACATAATATGTACAATAATTTTTTAAAAAGACCAGAGACCAAATATTTAAGGACATTTTCTAGAATTTAAGGGCATTTGAGGATGTTTGTCAAAATTCAAGGATTTTTAAGGTGTCCTTGAATTTTGAGAAAGGGTGGCCTCCCTGCTTTTAAAAGAATATAAAGCCAATGATGCCAATAGAAGATATGGCAGCCTAAACTGAAATTGTATACCAGGTATAAAGTTCATTTTTTTTCTATCACTACTAATGGATTTTTGGAAGACCAGTAGAAACAGCTGATTGATATGGTCATTTAGCTTAAAGAAGCTTTATCTGACAACCATATGCAATTAGCAAAAGCATTATCTCTGTTAATTTTCTCCAAGAACTATTTAGCAAACTGTACCTTTTGTCTGAATATTTATATAAAGTAGTTGAATTTATAAAAATAATATGTAAATTAGTAATTTGTAATAAGTGCATATTTTCAAAATGTGCCCAACAGTAATACTGATTGAATTAATATAGCTAGTGTTATTATTGCTTTTGTATAATTTATGCTTATTAAAATGATTAGTCTGTAAAAATTATACAGTATACATGTATACAGTGCAGTCACTGTCATATCAGGTAAATAAATAAAGAAGATAAATTGTATTAAATTTATAATGTGGTAATAAGAGCAAGCATATATGAACTATAATTATATTGTAAATTATACTTTCAGGCATGAGATTTTATAATATTAATTAAAATTCTGGAAACATGGCTGTGAGTGTAATTTAAATATTTTGTTTGGATATATTAATGAGACTTTGGTTTGCAGTTATTTAGAAAAATTACCACAGTTCATTTTGAAATATATTAAAAATATTAAAATATATTAAAATATATTAAATATATTAAAAAATACTATTTTTCTGTTTTGTTTAATAAACATACTCCCAAAGAGGAAAAATTACCAAAAATTATGAAATTAAATATTGAATTTTATTTTCGTAAATTCGAATGTTTATTTCAAGGCGGTCTTGGATTGGAATCGATTTAATTAACAGTCATTATATTAGATATTAATTAAAAAAATAAAATTTCATTTGAAAAAATAAATACTAATAGCTAAATTTATTGTAATACATAACTTTTATATAAATTTTAGAATATATATGAAACCAAAAATATATTAATTATAATATTAATGAAAGTTGTAAAAAGGAGGTAAAAAAAATGTAATAATTAGAGGGTCGACTTTTACCGTTTTAAGAATTTAATTTTCGCATATATTCACAATTTTAAAAGAAATAAACAATTGTTTTTTATATTTGATTTTTATACTATTAGCAATTTTTACAATTAATTACAAAGCTAACAAATCTGGAACCGCGGAATCTTTAAAAACCAGAGGACCAATCCAAATAGGGCCTTTCAATAATTTAAAAAATAAAAATTAATAAATTCGATTTAAAAAATGTGTTTTTAGCATGTGCAATATAAAAAAGTACATGGTAATATCAATAATTTATTCGATCTAATGCATTTGTATGTAATTTTATATAATAATTCAAAATAGAAAGCAAAGTAAAGTTTATTATGGGATTTATTACCCATGTAATTTAAGCAATATTTTTTTATATTTAAAAGTCAATCCATACAAATGACTTAAATTATATATTATTTATCTAGACCGGCAAACTGACCTATATTCAATAGTAATAAACGTCCGCGGAGGAATATATCTATATTGATCATCAATGGCAAATTGATGGGCGGAAATTCAACATTAACTCTAAAGTTAATGAAATTTATAAATGAATCAATTAATATTTATTGAAAACCCTCTTTAAACAAAACTAATATCGTATATAATTGAAATGCGCTCTAGACGTTTTTTTGATCAGTTTGCCGGTCTAGATAAATAATATATAAGTCAATGATTCATACAGAGTGTATAGAAATCTGATCCGATTGAGATTTGTGGAGTATATATAAAATCTTTATAATACATTATTACTTAATAAATCTATATGTTAGTAAGGCTAGCTATATTATATATTCGGAATATTTTATGAGGTACAAATAATACCATGATAAATACTATATATATCATTATATATATTTTTAAAAAGGTTATAAAGTACAGGTAATATATCTTTGGTATGCAAATAATATTGAATAGAAAATATAGCAAAAAAACGTAATAAAATGAGAAATATTATATTAGTAATAATATAATATTTTTAGGTAATTATCAATTCACTCATGCGATATGAAACTTAAATATGTCATCTTTTATTTGATATAAAAATAAATAACAACAAATAAATAACAAAATAAATCATATGTATATTAAGTGTGTTTTTGCACTCGTTAAGAAAAATATTAAATCATTGACTATTTTCGGAATAACTGTATGTACAGAAGAGATTGCAATCTAGTGCTATATAACCATACATTTATAATAAAATTAAATTTTTAAAATGAAAAAAATGAATTTACTGAACTGTACAATACATTAAAAGAATATTGTTCCCAAATTAGGATATATATCATTGATCTATTGTCCCAGAAGAGTATAATATACAACTTTGGCGTACTGTCTCGAAGGTTGCGATATAAATAATATTAATACAAGATATATATAGATATATATATATAAATATAGTTTATAACGAGATATATCCCTGCAGTCAGAATAAGAATCATATATTAATTTTTTCTCCATGGTACATAAAGTGCACTTTATACGTCATAGACTTGTCTTTAAAGAAGCGCTTTTGTATGCCATGGACTACTTTATGGGACATACTTTATAATAAAAAATAGTAAAACAAAGGCAATAGTATGGATTTTATTTTGAAATCAATATCTATATCAATATCTGTAAAATGTATACATTTATATACCATTTATTTATACTATAACAATAATATATTTGAATTTAAGGGCAATATTGATAAAAATCCAAGGGCGCGTAGCGCCCTTGGAATGCATCAATATTGCCGTCAAATTCAAATATATTATTGTTATTAATAAGATTGAATTAATTAATTTGAAAATACAATTTA
>JAUZNC010049991.1:0-15506 GCA_034780395.1 Vannuccia rotundouncinata | reverse complement strand
CAAGACAATGCTCGTCCTCATGTGGCTCGACTACAACAAGACAATGCTCGCTCTCATGTGGCTCGACTACAACAAGACAATGCTCGCTCTCATGTGGCTCAACAACAACAAGACAATGCTCGCTCTCATGTGGCTCGACTACAACAAGACAATGCTAGCTCTCATGTGGCTCGACTACAACAAGACAATGCTCGCTCTCATGTGGCTCCACTACAACAAGACAATGCTCGTCCTCATGTTGCTCGACAACAACAAGACAATGCTCGCTCTCATGTGGCTCGACTACAAGACAATGCTCGCTCTCATGTGGCTCCACTACAAGACAATGCTCGCTCTCATGTGGCTCCACTACAAGACAATGCTCGCTCTCATGTGGCTCCACTACAACAAGACAATGTTCGTCCTCATATGGCTCAACTACAACAAGACAATGCTCGTCCTCATGTGGCTCAACTACAACAAGACAATGCTCGTCCTCATGTGGCTCAACTACAACAATACAATGCTCGCTCTCATGTGGCTCAACTACAACAAGACAATGCTCGTCCTCATGTGGCTCGACTACAACAAGACAATGCTCGCTCTCATGTGGCTCAACTACAACAAGACAATGCTCGTCCTCATGTTGCTCGACTACAACAAGACAATGTTCGTCCTCATGTGGTTCAACTACAACAAGACAATGCTCGTCCTCATGTTGCTCGACTACTACAAGACAATGCTCGTCCTAATGTGGCTCGACTACAACAAGACAATGCTCGTCCTCATGTGGCTCGACTACAACAAGACAATGCTCGCTCTCATGTGGCTCCACTACAACAAGACAATGCTCGCTCTCATGTGGCTCCACTACAACAAGACAATGCTCGCTCTCATGTTGCTCGACTACAACAAGACAATGCTCGTCTTCATGTGGCTCGACTACAATTCAACATTTTGAATAAAAAACACCCCAGTGCTCTTTTGTATTTCTATATATCGTTTATGTTAAATTCGGTTTTACTTTTTTGCATTATTCTTTGCCATTTCCATTTATATATTCATCCTATTTTTAGGGTCACATTTTTTCTCTCTTCTATATTATTGAATCTTGCCTTGGCTGCCTCACTACATTTTGACGACACAAAAATGTTTTCTATTTTTGTGGTCGCATGTTTCTCAACTGATATTGCTAAAATAAGTAAATAATATTTAGACTTAATGTATATATACTAAATATTTCATTTTAGAATTAATAAATGTTTATAGATAATTAAAGTAAACGAGTCATCTTTAGATAAAAATATTAAAATTGTATATGTTTTTCAAAAGGTAGGTAGGAGTAAATTATGAAACCTAATCAGTTGCCCCTTAAACGATATTAGAATAAAAAATAATTATTTTAAACATTTTATACAATTGTTCCCAAATTTACATTTAAAAAACAATGAGTAAATTTTTAATATTAATTAATTATTAAATGTAAGTATAATGGAAAATTTCTCAGTTAAATCAAGCACCCACTACATATATAAACATGCTACGCATTAACATGAAACTACTTTTTTAAAATTTAAATAGTTATATATTGACACTTTGAAGTATCCATAAACCTTAGATTCTGAAGAGTATTCTGTGTATTACCTAAAATGGAATTCATAATAATTTAAAAGCGATTATTTTTTATTTTATTGGTCTAACTGACTTCACAACTATATGCTTTATTACTTATTCATCAGAAGAAGCAAAAACTTTTTTTTTCTTTTGACTTTTTTACGGAAGCGCCGATTTTCAACACCATGATTGTAACAACTTTATTGAAACTTAATTCTTCAATAACTATATATTGAAAAATGCTTCTTATTCGATATTAACAATAAACTGTTTTCTAAAAATCATATTACATAGTATACTCTAACGATTGCTTATCATTCATTATATACGGTAGAAGTAATTTATATTTTTTTACAATGTATCGATTCTGTGTCGCAAGACAAATGAATATAACATAAACATTTTTACATTAGTAACCAGTACCTCACTTGTCCTATAAGAGTTACAATAAGACTACAATTTTATAAAAATAATAAATCCTTTTAGGAGTAAAATTTATATGACAAACATGGATGTGCGCTTACCTATGTGCGGTTAAACCTCTTTTATACCAAACGAGCATCACATAATATCGTAAGTTATTTTGAAATGTTTTCCTTACCTAAGCGAGAATGAGTTTTAAAACCAAGCATTTTAGACAGACATAATATGTTTTTTAAGTCATCATAAATATAAAACTAATTGAGATTTGGAAACGTAAAGACTAGCATAAATCCCTCCCACCTTGTAATGTTACAAAAGTTATATTATTATGGTTATATTATTGTTATGGTATATGTTATTGTTATACAATAAAATTCATACTTTTATAGTTTTACCTTTCTGAATTAACAACAAATTCGGAGCTAAATTAAAACACTCCAGGACCACTGAAGAGCCAAAAACATCAAAGGTAAAATCTATTAAGTCAACCATTCTAGTACATCAAAATATATAATTTATCAAGGCCAAATTGACAGAGGTACCTATGTATTGTGTGTAGTGCTAATATTTTTTCTTTCATACTCTGGAGACTAGTTTCGTTGCACATCTATAAAAGCAACAACTGGGATTGTTTAAATTGCTTTGCAGTTGAAGTGTATGCAGATTGTGCGTGATACATATAAAAACATTTATATTTACTCTTACTTTCACATACAATTAAATCATTTGTTTATATGTTTCAAATGTATATAGAACAGTTTTGTTATAAAAAATATAATTTTAATTTTCAAAAAACATTAATATAATTATATTTCAGCCATAGTAAGACCCATAATTGCCGAATGCGCACGTGGCCGGGTGTATGTACGCGATAGTATATATCTATATGTAACGTATAAAGTTTAATTATGCATAATAGTGAAATTTTTGCTACGTATTTATTATAAGGAAACAACTGAGGACGTTTATTAAGATATCCTGATAGCCATGGATATTACACACGCGAAATACCATTGTAGAAATTTGATATTTTCTAGTACACTGGAAATTCCGTTGTTCTATTTTGATATTTTGTAACACATTCAAAATTGCCTTGTACTAATGTTAGACATATATTGAAAATAATTAAATCATTCATTTTTTGAAACTTTTCTATTGTTAAATATAGTTTTTCTAATATATTTACAACGTTTATACGTTAACTATAGTAATTTCTGGGAATTTCTACAAATATATTAATAAAACTTATTCGTGTATTTTACAAACTTTACCAACAATGTTGTATAAAAGTATTATACCTTTTACACGGCATGAAAAAAAAATTAAATACTCATTATTGGTTTTTTTAATGTCAAATTATAACGGAATTCCCGTGTTATAGTCACTTTGATTAAGTTTATATGTGTTTTATCATTCTAAATGGTTATTTAATCTGATTTAGGTCACGGTTGCTTACATATACGCGCTTAATTTAACCATTTTAGTTTGCTTTAATTAATGTTTTTAACAATTAATGATTTATATTAATTGAATAGATAGAATTTAGTTTTTCAAAATGTCTTATTTTTCTACCGAAAATTGTACGTTGTTTCCAGAAGAACCACACAAATGTGTAAGTTTTTACTATAAAATAATTATATTTGTGATTTACATATCTTTTATGGAGTGTCCCAGTATTCATTGATAAATCAAGATGAATAAAAAATATCAAATATAAAGTAATATAAATTTATGTTAATAATTATTTAAACTATAATTCTTAATTGTATTATTAAAATCATAGACTAATACTCAAGCCGGAATTCCTTGTAATCCTAGGAGGATATTCTCTTTTTTCTTTTGCAATTTCAAACACAAGATTATTTGTTTATAAATAAAATTTAGCTCTTCACACGTAAGATTTTAGCAATATTTGCCATCAGAAAAAGGCCAAAGAGGATATAAACCAGCCTGCATTCCATCTCTTTATTAGTTTGCAGATATTTTTTTAAATTTTCCTAATTCTTTTAAATATAAAATAACTGAATATATCCTCCTAAGACTACATGAAATACAGTATAAACTGTATATCTGGCATACAATCTTGAATTTTTTATTCAAAAATATCTGGCAAATAAAATTTATGAAATACAGCCTAGCTATTATTATTAATATATATATTATATAGGTTGTCCTCTATTTTTTATAATCTTAACATTTACAAAATCTCATAGATGTTGAGAATCATTGTTGACATTTGCAAAATATTATAGGTATCAAGAATCATTTTTCTAAATGCACCAATTGTCCATAGGTATATTATAGAGACTATATAATATATCATGGTCCTTATATTATTTTCATTATTTTTCTATTCAATACAAAACTTTAAACCAGCTTTCTAAATTGGATTTTTGCATATACTACAATTGTATCATAAGTATATATATATTTCAATTATAATCATGCAAATAATAAAGATTAACATATAATACATACTTTAAAATAATTTTGTACTATAATTATATTTATTATATATACCTATATTGCAATAATTTCATATTATTGATATATTTTATTAAAGCAAATGTTTGTTTTACAATTTCCTATAGAATAAAAATAGTACTTTTGTAGAGTCCTAGAGCTATAAATGAATTTGTTTAAATCATAGACATTATATATATAATGTAAGATTACAAATATAAGTATATATATATATATTACATTAATGTATATAATATTCTTAGCTGGTGACATGTGTTAGGCAAAAAACTTCAATTTGATTAGTTAACTTGAATTAATTTAAAGTTATAGTCAAATCACTTTAATTTGTTTGATCAAATAGAATTTTTTTGACTATAACACAGTGGCAAACAATTTAATTTTACATTGCAGATCTAGTGTAATGTCTATGCTTTAAATAGACTAACTAAGAAAAAACAAAAGAAAGATCATAGCATTAGCATTAGGAACAACAAAAGCCTAAATAAAATGAACCACCATGAGCTTCACATAATGTGAGGGTAGTGGATTAATTTTCAAACTTTCTGTTTACTTTTGACTTTAAATATCCTTAAATAGCATCAATTAACATTTTCATAACATTTATATGAAATACATACATTATTGATACCATAATTTGTTTAAAATTGTGTAAATAAAATATGATATATGTGGTTTATGATAAAATATAACTTAATATATATACATTTAATTGAAACTATTTTATAACTTTATTATATATTTATTGATGTTATATTACTAATATACACTACTTACTTTGAATTAATTGTATTTTTGGAAATATTTTTAGAATATTTGAATGTTTTGTAAATGTGATATTTGTAATATGATATTTGTGATATTTTGTAAATGTTTAGAATGATTCTCAACACCTACAAGATTTCATATATTTTTACATTCTTGACACCTACAATTAACATATTATATTTGATAAATATAATTTATTATAAAATAATTATTCAACATCAAACATTATCATTATTATCATGCTGGGAAATATCACTGGTCTGGTTTTCTATTAACCAATATAATTCCAGTCAGATAGACCAGTAATAATAATGAATAATTACACATAATATTTTATTGTATAATTTTGTGTATGATTTTGTGATTTGTGGTTATCTAATTAAGAAAGTAATGAAATTAATTAGTGTTCAAAATAATATATTATGCCTTAGAAATTATTCATATAAACTGTATGAATGATAGTCACCTATATCCAAATACATTCTAGTTGTATTAACAAAGAAATTTCTTCAAATAATTTTTGAAAATATATTGATTTTAACAAGACTAGACACATACATAACATTAAGATTTAATTTCAAACTTACCAACATATATGAAAAATGTAAAAAAAAGTGGTTGGATTAAACCTTAAAATAAACAGAAAAAAACTATGTTTACATTTTGCAAGCTGGATATATATTTTTTTGTTCAAATGTTTTCCCCATTCAATCATTTACAACCATTCATTATTATTTTGAACACAGTCAGCATAATGTTCCATATATGATAAATTTCTGAAAAGTATAATACTGCTTAGGTATTGATTAAATGGATCTAGTAACATTTTGAAACCTGACATTAACCTTTTTTAGTTCCAATGTTTTAATCATTACATTATAATCATTTGTTATTATTTTCAACACAGGCAGTATTATGTTCCCTATATGAGGAGTTTTCTAAATACAAAATACTATCTTGGTATTGATTAAATAAATCACCTAATGTAGTTCTGATAGAATTAGCACTGATTGGGAATAAACTTTCAGTAAATAGAAATAATTTAAATTTTCAAAACAATTACTGTGTTGGTAAAGTATATTATAATAATTAAAATGTCTCCTTGCTTTTTAAAATACAATGTTTATCATGTGAAGTCACATTTCTTGAAAATCCAAATCTACAGTTTGCATAATGTTAATTTGGTCCCTATTTTTCAGGTTTTAGTGCTCTTCAGAAAAAGGGCTTAGGGGGTCCTCACTGCTAAAAGAGGTTTTATAATGGTTTTCAAAAGGGACCCACCTTCTCAAATTGTTGTTGTTGTGCTAAAATATTTTTCTTTTTTTGGTTGATAAGTCCTTGTTTAAATTAGTACCCATACCTTAAAATGACATTAATATTTCACTTATTTTAAGGTTTTGTTTAACGGACCTTTTGCCAATTTTAGTCTTAAATAATTAGATAATACAAATTAATAAGTTAATTTACAAAAACACAAATATAATGGGGAACAAACAATTAAAAAAAAGAATAAAACGGAGCAACAAAATAAACTAGAAAAAATCCTATATATGTGATTATCTTTCAAATTTCAACAAATGTCCGGTTACATTTATCAAAACATGCTCAAGAATATTTTTTTTTAGTAATTCTGCTAACTTTAGTTTCAATAAGATTTACATTACGAATTAATACAACACTATCATTGCAATCTATTGCTATTATTTATTTTAGCTATGTATAATGGTTTCCTAATACTTTTATGAATCATTTTACCTATAATATATTCTGGTAAATTATAATTTCTTTAATTGTTTAATAAACTAGATAAATAAATTGTTTCATAAACCTTTAATTGTTTATTAAAAATTAAATTTATCTTATTAAACTCATTTGAATAAGTCCTGATTATCTGCAATTCAGCCTTATGTTTATTAAGAATTTTTGTAAGAGGGGAAATCTTTGATTTATAATTTTTTAATGTGTATAAAAAGTTAGCAATTGATCTTTTTAAAAATCAAAATAGTAGTTGTAATCGTTTTGATATTTTTACTCCTTTTTTGGTTGTCTTTAGCTAATTAGATTTTTTCAAAAGTTGTTCTTTTATTATATATTTTTAATATTATTACTTTGTTATTTGCTAGTGAGAGCACTAGATAATTAGGCCTAGATAATTTTATTTCTTCAAATTCTATCATTAATCAATTATTTACAAATCAACTCAAAATAACTTTTACATTCCATGAAAGTTAGCAATATTAATAATAATTGACAACCTTACCCTTACAGCTTGTTATTTTCACAATAAAGACAGTTACATCAGTTCTATCACTTATTGGAAGGTTAGTAAATATTGTTTTTAGTGAAAGATTTTAAAATTTTAGAGTAATTGTGTATTTTTCAATTTCAGCATTTTTATGATGTCAATGATTATCTTCTTCATGAAATATGAAACATTATCTGGAAAATTAATCTTAAATTTGGCAGTTGCAACTCTTTTAGATAGTATAATTTTTGTTGCTGTGAGTGATTCAGATGTTAATTTCAATATTTCATACTTAGAAATATATTTCATTCAAAGAAAACTTTAACATTGTTAATTTTATTTACAGCTTTTAAATTTTAGAAAATATTGAACAACAATTTTATTTTTTACCTGTTTTAGAATCACACTCCAGAAAATGATCCCATATGTGCACTTCTGGGTTCCATCTTGACATACTGTGGTAGTATTTCTTATTTTAATTTATTTGTTTGTAATATTGTCCAAGCTCGACAAAAAAAGTTTACAAATTAAATTTTGAATTGAGTTAAAACAATTACGCACCTACATTAATAAATTATGATTTACATAAAAGTATAATTTATTATACTCCTAAGTTTATATTCCATAATATGATATGCATTAATAGTAGATAAATTGTACATTATTATGAGATGTATATATCCGTATTATTTCAAACTGAAAACATATTTCAAAGTTTAAATAAATTCTGATATCGACGTTGGCTAAATATTATATTCTAATTATATAGGTACACTTGTTAAATAAAAAAATATATACAAAATATTTTTGTTACAAAAAACAGTTTTAAATTTAACTGAACAATTTATCAACACATATATAAAAAAATATACATGTTCATAAAATCAAAAACCAGTAAAACTTATGTGTTTGAAATATAATCGTTTTATCTATTTAATACGTTGTGGCAAAATACAAAGTATATCACTCTGATATTTTAGATTGGGCTCTATTATTGGCGATTTGTGCCATCACATTCTGCATTTGGAGAGAAACTGAAAAAACAAAACACTTGATGTAAGCGAACTTCTCGTAATTTTATTGATTAACTTGACCATCACTTGTATTTCATCTGCACTGACTCATGGTTGTTTAAATAGTGACGTCATTTTTTCTATTCTTACTTCTAACATCATACTCTATTTATACATCCTTATATTTTGAATATGGTTGTCGATTATAATTCATGAAATATTTTCCAGCAGAGTATAATTTTAGATTCAGTAATTTGTAACTGACTCGCCCCCACCCTGTATCAGCCCTATAGCTATTGGTACTCTAAATGGATGGAATTCTAACCAACTGAAATAATTAGTAAAAATGATTTTCGCAAAAATATAAAAAAATATAATAGTTATTTTGAAAAGATAAGAACGGATTCTTTCTATATTTATTACCTAATAATTTTTGAATCCGGACCTATTAATTAAATATCACAAGAGAGCACGAGATCAATACTTGATTTACATTCATTCACTGGAGAAAAGTAATCAATAACTTATTTTTGTATCAACTCATCTACGTATTTTTTTTCTTCCATAATAATAACTAATGACCTAGCTCTTGGCACTGGAATATATTTAGTAAGAGCAACTGTGCAGAGTTTCTTTGTGTTACTCTTAAACTAACCTTTTCACTAACAGTGAATATTCACTATCAATCAGGATCTTGAATCCTTTAGATCAGATATATAGCTAGGTACTCACTGCCATTAACTTTACCGCTCAACTAAGATGTTTTGTTTTCACTTTGATATTTTGTACATTTTTGTATCTTTTTTTACTATTGGAAATGATTAAAACTATATTTGTTGATTTATAAGAATCAGATAATAACTTTTTAAAATTATGTTTTCTGATTTTATTGTATTGTATTTTAAATCATATATAATTTATATTTCAATGTTTTAAAATTTCGTTGCACAGACCACTATTTTGCATATGTTGGATATCTCCGATTGTTCCAACATTTCTGCCTTTCATCAAGGACGGGTATGGTCATAGTGGGCCATGGTGGTAGGTTTCTGTCTACATATAAATTATGACAACATAATCACTTCTAAGGATTAAAAACCAATTCTATACTTTACTTTACAGCTGGGTCATTGATGCTGGTTTTAGATTTGGCGTGTAAGTAGTAGAGAAACAACTTCTAGTTTCATATTTAATGCATTTATGGTTACATACTGGTTCTTGTTACACTTGTTATAGTTACACTATTGTAACTGTACAGATTATCCATTGTAAGACATTGTCATTTTTATTTTCTTACAGTTGGTTCGTGCCGTTTCTCTTAATCATGCTAATTCTTTTAGTCTTGTTCATTGTCATTTTTGTTCGCTACATGAGAGAAATTCGTAACACACAGGCGACCACACTGGAACGGGAAAAAAATAAAGTATGTAATGCAACAATTTATTCGTTGTTTGCAATCGAGTAATACCTCTTGCTTTCCTTTATTTTTCCAGAAATATTTTTTAAAGGAAATAAGACCGCTTTTAGGATATCCCATATTCTTCTGGGTGCTGAAGATGTTCGCCATAATTAATCGGTAATTTTTATTTTTTTTTAAATTTATTATTATCATCATTGTAAAATTGTGTTGTTGTTAAATTTCTACAATTGTAAAGGTGACAACCTGTATGTATGTATAATATTCATGTTTCTCTACTGTTTGCAAACAGAGTGATGAGTTATTTGAGATTTACTTTTGCGCTATATGTTATTTAGATTTATAATTTTAATTAAATTCCTTAACAAAATCAACAGGAAAACTTTATCTTACCGAACATTGCATTAGAAGTTATCCATATGCGTCAATTGTAACCAAATTTAAAATCTTCAAAATTAGGCATATACCTACATACATTACATTCATTTGCGGTAAAAGAGCCAACGAGAATTATTTTTAAATCATAAATTAATTTAATAATTATACAATTGACTTCATTTTCATTCGAATTAAAATATGTTTATATATTAAAATATGGTTATTAAAAGTACATCTTAAACAAATACGCATTAAATAAGAACTTTTTCAACTGTATAATTACTTGTAAATTCACAAGCATTGAATTTTACAATAAAAAAAATATATAAAATAACCTTTTTAACCTTTTAAATTTTAAATAACCCTTATTCTCTTTTATACAAATGGAATTTAAATTTATGATAAAATGTGATATATAGTTTAAAAAAAACTTTGTTTTCTCTATTTACTGGAACAACTTTAAATTTCTGCAGAATTTCATTATATAAAACCAACTTTAAACATCTAAAAGTGACAACAAAGTTATTTTTAGTAATAGCTGAATAACCCTATAGCTGGAACAGCACAATAAGAACAGTATATGCAATGTGCATAATTGTTCTACATAGTAAATAGTGGTATGCAGTTTGAAATAAACTTATACTAATATATAATTAATCAAATGTTTTATTTATATGTTGTGTTTTCTTATTTAAAAAAAATCCCGTATCTCTGAAGTTGAAGTTTTTAACGTTTTTTTAACATAATAATCTGATTTTAGTAATGCTTACAAGTACTGAAAATGTTTGTAGGTAGATACTCCCCTCTTAGGGACGGTTAATTACTATGTGATTTAAAAAAATACGAGTAAGCAAACTTTCATTAAAACCGATAAAATTTTACATCCATATAGTGATGTTTAAGAAAGAGAGAATTCATACAAAACTGATTTTTGGTAAAAGTCATCTTTCTTAACTAAATAATCGATTGCTTTGATATTCAAAGGACGAATTTAAAGTCTTTATTTTTCTAATTAATTTTTAATGATAAATTGCATAGATCTTTATTTGCAGCTTTTGAAACCACCCCATGTTAAGATTTATATAGCACACAAGTGCGTGTGGTACTGACAAATACTGACGGATGTCTAGATAAGCAAATTATTTATTGTAACATGCTTAGTTAGGTCATTGTAAAATAAACAAACCTATTTTAGGTGCCTATATATAGTTTCTGGTTTTATGGCATTCTCCTTTATCGGTTACAGTTCGTATATAATTAGTACCTAGTTAAATTACTGCAATGTTTTGAAAGGTTCAGGCCAAATACTATACTGCAAGACAAATGCTTCTACGATCTAATGTTCACCAATATATTTCGATAAATCCAACTATGCATTTATACATATATAATATGCTTTTTTTTCCATGGTACATAAAGTGGATTTTATACGTTTTACGTTTCGCTCACTCGGAAATTAATGTCCTCATATCATAAAGTTCCACTTTACACATTTCGTGTAAATAGTCATTGTTAATAGCGATGTCATAAGAATATAATATACACAATACAAAGTACCTAAAATGGTAGAAATGATATCAGATTTGCGCATAGTTCGAAAAATGATTTTATTGAAAATTATAGCGTTGCTAATCTCAAAAACAATAAATTATTTTTTTCGATTTTTGGTTGTTGTGTTGTTGAAATGAGCGAGTGATGTGGTTTGTGGAGAGTGTTGGAGTTGACTTAAGGGAGTGAGACAGAGTGATGTGGTTTGTGGAGAGTGTTGGAGTTGACTTTAGTGAGTGAGACAGAGTGATGTGGTTTGTGGAGAGTGTTGGAGTTGATTTTAGGGAGCGAGACAGTGTGATGTGGTTTGTGGAGAGTGTTGGAGTAAACTTTAGTGAGTGAGACAGTGTGATGTGGTTTGTGGAGAGTGTTGGAGTTAACTTTAGTGAGTGAGACGGGGTGATGTGGTTTCTGGAGAGTGTTGGAGTTGACTTTAGTGAGTGAGACAGTGTGATGTGGTTTGTGGAGTGTGTTGAGTTGATTATAGGTAGTGAGACAGAGTGATGTGGTTTGTGGAATGTGTTGAGTTGATTATAGGGAGTAAGACAGATTGATGTGGTTTGTGGAGTGTGTTGAGTTGATTATAGGGAGTGAGACAGTGTGATGTGGTTTGTGGAGTGTGTTGAGTTGATTATAGGTAGTGAGACAGTGTGATGTGGTTTGTGGAGAGTGTTGGAGTTGACTTTAGTGAGTGAGACAGAGTGGTGTGGTTTGTGGAGAGTGTTGGAGTTGACTTTAGTGAGTGAGACAGTGTGATGTGGTTTGTGGAGAGTGTTGGAGTTGACTTTAGTGAGTGAGACAGTGTGATATGTTTTGTGGAGAGTGTTGGAGTTGACTTTAGTGAGTGAGACAGTGTGATGTGGTTTGTGGAGTGTGTTGAGTTGATTATAGGGAGTGAGACAGAGGGATGTGGTTTGTGGAGTGTGTTGAGTTGATTATAGGGAGTAAGACAGATTGATGTGGTTTGTGGAGTGTTGAGTTGATTATAGGTAGTGAGACAGAGTGGTGTGGTTTGTGGAGAGTGTTGGAGTTGACTTTAGTGAGTGAGACAGAGTGATGTGGTTTGTGGAGAGTTTTGGAGTTGACTTTAGTGAGTGAGACAGAGTGATGTGGTTTGTGGAGAGTTTTGGATTTGACTTTAGTGAGTGAGACAGTGCGATGTGGTTTGTGGAGTGTGTTGAGTTGATTATAGGGAGTGAGACAGTGTGATGTGGTTTGTGGAGTGTGTTGAGTTGATTATAGGGAGTAAGACAGATTGATGTGGTTTGTGGAGATATTTTATGGGAGCATATGTCTGTTTATATTGTTTAATTGTTGAGATGTATGTGTTTATATTTTATTGTTTTAGAAATATTGTCATAATTGCATACTATCACTCTAGTCAAAATTAAAGTGTATTATTTGGTCAATTTTAAGATTTTACTCTGTTGTTCATCGTGACAATGAGAAAGAAAAAGATAGTTATCCTCTATATGTTTTGATGGTGCTTTGCTCTCCAATCGTCGGTAAGTGGAACTTTGTTTTTGTGACATATTTACTATTTAATCGTTTTATGATGAATTCTTTCAAATATGTAGTACAAAAGATAACTTGTATTTAATATATCGTATAGTAATTTATGAGTCACTATTGTAGATAAGTGGCTTTACATAAGTTACTATTTCTATAAGTAGTATTTAAGACATTCATTATATAATTTCAATTTATCAAAATTAAATGTTTTGCGTTGGTGTAATTTTTATAGTTTCCAATATGCTTTTCCATTTAAATGTTTTATCTTTTTATTTTTGTATATTCCGTTTTTTAGGGTTGGTGTTCTCTCTTATATTTATCTACTCGATAAGCAGTGATTTCAAAAAAATTAAATTCAAGGTAAAATAATGTGTTAATAATTCTATATAAATGTGTAGCTATATATTATTATATTTTTATGGTACTGTTTTTTAATACTTGTTTACTCTTTTAAAGTCATTAACTTTCTTTCGATATATCTCATATAAAGGTTTATTTATAATATGCTTTCAATTTCAGAGTCAATGTTTTAAATGGAAAAACCCACCAGAAAGACCTTTTTCTGTTGATGTGAATGAAATCTGATCGTGAAATATGCATAATGTAGTTACATATTAATTTTCTTTTTAAACTCTGTCGAAGTCATAATATATCTCAAGGAAATATTTATTGAAAATTTTTCTCTTTACTCTACAAAAACCTTTGATTTATTCTAAGATTTGCCTTTCTCCTAAATCGTTGTAGATATGCATGTTTCGAAATCTTCATTTTAATATACATATGTATCTTCTATTGTTTTTAAAATATGTTATTCTATTTATATACAACTAACACTAATTTAAATTTTGTTATTTTGTTCCATTGCATGGATATTTTGAATCTCGAGATTATTTTTGTTATTTATGCATTTGGTTATCAACCAAAAGCAAAACATTTTAAAAGTATTATTTGTAAAGATTCGTTATTTAGCACCTATCCATCATATTTATAGGTCTTCTGTTATGTATACAACTGTGTTATGTGTTCAACTGCGTTAGAATAGTCATGTAATTAAGTATAATGCTAACGTTGATAGGTAATACGAAATGTGGTTAGTTCAGTTATTTTTTAAAGCATGTTCGCTTAGACAGTGAAAACCTCTTGTGTGTAAATTAACACCAAAAAAGTGTGCTGGAGATTTAAATCGGGTTTCTTTTCTTCTTTCAAATATGTAATTCCTTCTATACCCTTCAAGAGTGAAATCTCCAGCACAACCATGAAAGAGCAAATTACATTTAACCTTTTCAATTATGCAGTGTAAAATATTTTATCAAAATATATAACCCTTATTTAATTTTAGAGTTTCTATTAATTTGAATTTTCAATAAACATTATTGTCTTTATATTTGAGCCATGGCTAGGGTGGTATAATGATAAAAAACTATTCTTTATTTTTAAAATACAAGAAGTTTTGGCCCTAAAATAAGCAATTCTATTTGTATAAATATTATAAAAGTTATGTAATTAATCAATCTATGAAGTAAAAATGAGGTACAGGAATTATAGGAATACGCTTAACAATAGTTAGAGAAATGGAACAATATGTAGCTACATTTAAAAATACAAAGGCATTGCTCTATAATAAAATAGTATTTATATTTTAGGGAATAAAATTGCAACAATTTTTATAATGACTTAAAATTTAATTAAGGTAAATATAGTGGAAATTCTAAACAAAAAAATGATCTGAAAATGTTAAGATATATTATTTATTTATATTAAATGTGATGAACTTTGACTATTATTCTATCGGATTTAGCTATTTTTCATCAATTCTTTTATGCTCGTATGAATTCTATGTTATTTTATGTTATTTACAGCTGAGCCCCCATTGAAATCTTTAAAATCACAGGACCCTTACTAAAACTACTATAGCTAGCTACTACCCGGAATGCCAGAGTGTGCCGGGATCCATTGTAATGTGATGTGTATGGTTATTCTGGAGAGCTTGGAGAGATGAGTAATGATTGACACGAAGACCGATTGGGAGTCGGTGAATATTATGATGTGATGAGGGTCAAATACTAATTCTTTCGAGATTGCATCGAGTGCGTGGTGGATAGCCCTGGCTTCTGCTGCAAAGCTGGAG
>JAUZNC010049990.1:0-53357 GCA_034780395.1 Vannuccia rotundouncinata | reverse complement strand
TAGTTGTAAAAAGTTTCACCTGAATATAAAAAAACTATATTAAATTGTTTATTTATTATATTACAATGAAAGGTCATGTTTACCTAAAAAAACATCTCTCCAAACGTTTTATTATTTATTAATATATATGTTATCTTATACATTACCTAACTCTTAATCGACGAACCTATGAGGCAAGATTTAATGCAATAAATAATGAAAAAAATATTATTCTAAATCAAAAGCATACCGCCCGGCCGTATAATAACGAAGCTAAATCTCTATTATAGCCGTCTAGTAAGATAATAATCCTCAAATGCGAACAATTACATCTTCTCCATCCATAAAGGCTGATATAATAATTGAACGCTACACTTCTAACTAGCATAGAGATACTCTTTCCCTGGAAGTTCATATAAACAAAACATTTTTTGTTTGACAATCGTTTATTTTCCCTTCAATTGCCATCTACTTCGGCGTAAGTCAGCTATGGTTCTGGCAATTTCATCGCCCAAAAGAATGAAGGAACTGTTTACAAATCATCGTCCAAAACAAGCCCCATTTCCTTCTCCCAATGTGGGGTATAGTTTTACTGTAAAAATGACTTCCAACACTCGTATACAATAGTTTTTACGTAAGCAAACCAAAAAAAAGGAAAACATTCTAAGGAACAATGATATCTTGTGCATAAACTTTGCTTCCGCGATATTAGACTCCTACATTGTTAGTTAGTACCGGGTTAAGTTGGCGCTTCTAAAGATGACGTGTGTAAAGAAAATCGTGGAGCTGGTATAGAACCAAGGGACTTCTTAAACCAAATTTCTAAATTCCCTTTCTAGCTTACCGCGGCGTTTGGTTGTAATGAATTGTTGAAATAAAAACATTATTCCAATAATGCACGAAGCGTAGCCTTTTTTCTTCTCTGTGTATAAGTTGATCCTCCTTTGGTTGGGAGCGATCGCATTCAAACTCTATCAAAATTGAACCACCGACGGGAAAAAGGCAATTGAAACGATGGATATATTCTCCACGGGTAGGAAATTAAAATTAATTGGAAAGGTTGCTGGGTCATTTTCATAAAAGTGCGAACTTAAAGTCTGCTTGAAATTAATGGAGGAAGATATCTATATGGTAAAATAAAGTTATGATCGCAGATTATAACTTTCAAACTCAATTCTGCAACTGACGTATTAGAGAGGTATTAGCTCTCTATACTATCTGTTCAAAGATGTAAATAATTGCAATAAATTAGAATATTATAATATTTACAATTTACTTTCAATTTTGAAAGTTTCAAAAAGCTTGAAAAGAAATAACAGAAATAAGTCCATTTTTTTCCCGTCAAATACAAATAATTGATATTTAACAAGAAACATAGAAACATCGTCTCATGTACCTATCCATAATTTATCCAATCCACCCACATTTAATTTTCCAAAATACATGAATTTATTGGTTTGAAACAATAATTTAAAATTCATATATTTTTTCTAGTGTCAAAATTGTTAAAAGATTTTGTTTTATTTTATAAATTTAAAACATTATTAAAAAAATGTTTGAACCTTTACAAATTTAATTATAAGGCAATAACTTTCTGCATGATTGGATATACCGGTAGGAACCGGTGTGATGCAAAGTTAAAAAATGGAATACAAAAATTTTTCAAAGAGGTCATTTCGAATTTTTATACTATGACCGATTTTTTATTACAGTTAATAATAAGTTTTCATTTAATGGGAATTTTAAACACAATTAATTATACTCATAATTCAGTATTTGCAAAATTATTTCAAAAGTCGTTGGTACCATAATACTGAAATATTGAATATTGAGCATTCATATATTACTGACAGCTTTTAATGGCTTTTCCCTAGTTTATTTCAATTTTCAAAAGTATAATTAATTAAATGGTTGATCAACTAACAATTGTTATTATACATGAAATATAGACTTACTTAAACCGAATTTATACAAGTGTACGAATTGATGCTTAAAAACTGTACACATTTAGTTTTCATTTCAAATTTAAATTCGAAAATAAAAAGCGTTAACATTTAATAAATTTCACATTTTTTGAAAGCAGAAAATACATTTTTAGTTGAAACCCACAAGCAAGCCTTGAGCGCAGAATTACAATTAAAAAATCACAGTATGAACTGATTTTTGCCGCTTTTGAAACGGTATCTCTGAATTGGTATTGTTGAATTACGTGTGTCAATTATTGATTTAACTGCGCCGCACTGTGTAGCTTAAGCCGCTTCTGAAATGCAATCTCGCAATTACTCTGAAATTTGACGTTGATGGCTGATAAAACCTAACGTAATCCGTCAGACGAATTTGATTACTCAATGTCCCTCCTTCCAATCTGAAGGGGTCTCCTATTGAAGGGGGCCTCCTTCTACTAAAAGGTGCCCCCTATAGCGCTGTAAAGGGGCCTCTCGTGCTCTGCAGAGACACCTTCTAGCGCGTGCATGCTGCAAAGGCCCCTCTCTGTAAAGGGCCTCTTTTGACTATATTATTTAACTGCCTTTTAGATTGGCCAATAATTTTCCCTATGACACAGGCTTCGAGCCAAGGCAAGGCTGACAAGACAATCGACTATATTATACTCGTTTTGTAAATTTTGCGTAGAAAGAAATAAAGGTTATTGGTTAATATTTGTGTAGACAGACACAAGAGTAACTTAGGTACTTCAATTAGGTATGTATGTATACATATTATGTTTGTATAAATCTAGGTATGATCAGAGACTACAGGGTGGGCCAAAGTCTGGATACATAGGTACAGGTAGCAGGTACAGTCGTACGATTGACTACAAAAGAGTAGTGGACGTTTTTCTTAAACTTCATCCGCGTCGAATTGAAATGGCCAACCTGGTGTATCAGTAGACTGAGATTAAACGCTGAAAACTTTGTAAATATACATTATTATAGGTACTGACATTCATTTTATAGGTACATATTGTGGTTTTGTTAACTGCAAGTTAGTTACTTTTCTTCCGTTAAGCTCGTTTCACTATGTAAGATATGACAAAACAGTACTGTCTAGTTGTTTTCTCTATTTATATTCCCAAAAACATGGTGCCTATAATAATTTGTATAATATTATAATGTAAAATAATTGTTGAATACAACTTATGAAAAACACTAACTAACATTCAATATACATAATTATAAAGATTAAGTTGTAAAATTAACTTAATTCTCCTATTGATTTTGATTTTGAAAAGGGGTGGGGGGCCTCCGTAAGAAAACGACCCCCTCTGGTAAATACCTGTTCTTCCTTCTATTTTTCAATATAATGAATACACACCATGGTAATAACATAATAAAATAATTCGTATTACAATTTTTATCTTTTTTAGTACGTCGCATATTTGAAATTTTGCCGCATCAGTTAAAATTAGCTTCCGCGACACTGTTAAATAAAATAATATTTTATTTAACAGTGTCGCGGAACAGTGTGCGGTACCACAATAGGGCGCCGCAATTTGGTTAGTGAGAAAAAATAAAATAAACTACATTTAATTATAAAAATTTTAAAAATATTAAAATGTTCCAACATATTTAATAGTTATTTTTACTGCTACATTAAATGATGTCATATTACACTAGCATCAATCAATCATTGGCCAGCAGAATCAACCAATCAAAATCGTCTGTAAAAGTTATCATATATAAATGAATAGTTTCGACACACATTATTCACTTAATTCAAGTTTGCCGCTTTATCGTCCATAGTGACAGTAAATTACTTCAACAAATAATGGCCGACATCGTCACTGATATTCCTTTCTCAATTATAGAGCCATGGGGTAACAATTCTATTCCAAAGAATCGTAAAGCCGCCACAAGTATCATTATGATATTCATATATACACTGGCCATTCTCATGAGCACCTTGGGCAACTCCCTGGCGATTTTAGTCTTCTGTCTCGGCCGGCGGTCAAAAACCGACCTGTGGACATTTCTTTTGAGCCTGGCCGTCTCGGACCTTCTGATCGGTCTTTTCTGCCTGCCATTCACATTCACCAATATCTACCTGGGTTATTGGCCGTTTCCTGGCTTTGTCTGCACTCTAATCCTCTTTCTGCAAGTGGTTGCTGTCACAACCTCCATTTCAGCTAACACCGCAATCGGTTTAGACCGTTTGTGGGTGGTCTACTACCCCCTGCGAAGTCGGGTCACCAAGTCTAGGTCCCGGACGGTGGTCATTGGAATATGGATTGGGGGCATTGTAATGAGCTCTGTTCAGTTATTTGTCGCTCGGAAGCAGGTTGTGCATGGGACCGCGAGATGCGGGGAGATCTGGACATTTGATTGGTTGAAGCAGTGCTATAACTTGTTCCTTTTGGTAATATATTACTTGTTGCCCTTATGCCTGTTGTGCATCACCTATTCTCTGATCAGTCGAAGATTGTGGCGACGAACTGTTCCAGGAAATGCTGACGTTATCCGAGATATCAACCATCTCAAGTCCAAGCGAAAGGTAATCACACACAGTTTCATTATTTTATTTAAGGTGAACAATGTTATTATGACGTCTAATAACTTAGAATGACGTAATATGATTAAATGAAGCTTTATTTGGACATTCAGTCTACAAAAGGATGAGATTAAAAGCTCGTTTAAAACAAGAAATTTAGCTGTTTCTTGATTATCTTTAGTATTTACTCGTCTGATCAGGAAATAAGTGTCTCGTTGCAGCTGGGTCTGTGTAAATATTATATTTCAAAATAAAACTTTTTTAGTGATATGCGTCTGCAATAAAATTAATTATTAAAAAGGAAAAATGTTTGTCTACGTGTATCAAACTAAGCTATAATTATAATTTACAATTCGCTTAATAATTAACAAATAAACGCATTAAAATAAAAAAGAGATAAAATTCAGACATGATAAAAAATAATGTTAACATATTGGGATCTCTCCAATTGTGTAACTAAATAAATGTTATGTAGAAATTAAACTCCAAAGCAGACATTGATTCCATTTTGACATTTCATAAAATCTTCATTACTATTATGCTTTATGATAAAAGATATTTCACCTGTCTTTGTGTTTTGTAAAATGATTTTATCAATTCTTGCTAATTGGTTGTCCTCTGTTGGCTTAGCAATTTCATAAAATATTAAAATAGTTTGGAAGAATACTTGTTATAAAGAATGGAAGTTTTTGAATGTCTTAGTTATAACAAGTTTCCATTCATCGAAATAATTAGCGATGTAGTTTAATTGTCATTGAACAAAACAATTCAGAGCTCTTCTATATTATGCCAACTTTTGGTTAAACTTACAATTATTTTTTAATGTGAATGTTGATATAAATAAACTTTTTGCACCAAAATTGCCCAAATAAAACACAGATATTTTCTAAAATAGTATCTAAAATAGACAAATAATATCACTGGCGCTGTGGTAAATTATATCATCTACAATTAGCCCCCAATATGCATAACAAATTCGGCCGTGGTTATGGGTATATAATAATGTGGAGGTAAACGATATATATATATAATAGGAAGAACCTAACAGTTCAAATGCAAAAATAGTTTTCCATTAACATTACAAGTAAGTTCCACCAACTTCAATGATTCGAGTGCAGTTTGTCCTCAAAGCCTCAAACTCTTTGTTAAGACCTACTCATGAGATTTTGCAAAAGTTTCCGACAAACGGTCGTACTGTAGTGTTGGAATATTGTCACATATCATCTATCTAATAAATTAGTATCAGGTGAACACGCTGATTGGCGAACCTTAGTCACAATCATTTGATGGAGGTACTGTCGGTTCAACGACTTCAACGATTCATGTTAGAAGTCATAGAGATGGCGTATAAGCAATTCTATGATTGATTCTTCACCATGCATGGAAATTTGAATTTTTTAAAACGGTTATGATATACCGGATACCCTATATATATCTTTGGTTTACAGTTTTTAGCAGTTATTTTTTTACAAATTCATGTAACAAATCTTTTTATCATTAACAAATTTAGAAAAAGAATGTGTTACATTAAGTGACAATAAGTATTTGAATTGTAATCTAAGGTACAGTTTTCTAAAACCAATCACAAACTTTTTCGTCAATGATTTCTTCTAAAAGTTTATTTAGAATGCTTGTTCATTTTTGTTCGTAAATATTTTGAACCGCGAAATGATGTCTGGAATGAACTATGTATATAAATCACTAAAATCATAAAGTTGTATCAAATAACATGCTAAAAAATTAGAAACATGAAAATATGCAGTAGAATAACGTTACTATTGTTTTTTATTACACTTTTCAAAAATACCAGGAGGACATAATTATATATTAAAAGACATCTGTCACGAGGAATGTTTATAATGTATAATATGGATATAATCTAATGTTATATATACCAAATATTATATAAGCGGTTTCGTATGAAAACTGAAACTTATGTGCACATTTTGGTCGAATTTTAAATTCCGCAACTTTTATAATAATAATAATAAAACTATATTTATAAAGCGCTTTAAAGCATGAAACTTCTCAAAGCGCTAAAAGTAGGTACATGAAGATTGGTAGAAAAAAGGGAGTATATAAGGACGATAAATGTAAAGTTATAAGTAAATATATACAAAAAGTTAAATGCTATAAGCAATTTTGAAAAGATGTGCCTTTAAAAGTGACTTGAAGGCGGTAACAGATGAGGCAGATGTAATGTTCAGGGGTAGTGTGTTCCAGAGAGTAGGCGCAGCGTATGAAAATGAACGGGAACCATAGCGTGTATGAACCAAAGGTACTAAAAGACGAAACCGGTGGCTGGAACGAAGAGTTCGATATGTTTGATATGTGTGTGAATTCGCTTCGTTATTTTAATTATAATTGACGGCTTTTTATTTTTTTACTTGTACTAATAAAGAATTGGTAAAAACTTTTGACCAAGCTATTTTAATTTATATAGTGTTGGATTATTCATTATATATATTGATATACGTGTGTAGGAATAAGTTTCCATACAAAAGGTAGGGTGGTATTTGATTATTATTATTAAATAGTTTTTGTGTACCGATTTATTAAAAGTAGATTGATGTATGCCTCGGAAATGCTCCAGATCAAAGAAACGAAAACATTATTACCTGATGTTAGCGTGTATGTAAATTATTGTGAAATAGATTTATTTATTAAAATAAAAACGAAAGAATATTTTAAATATGACTAAAAATATAACGAAACTTGTGAATTCTTTTTGATTTTTAAATTAAAACTAAATTGTGAAATCTATGCATAATCCTGAAATCGTAACGTCTTGTTCATCATGTAAATGTACTTTGGGTATTTATCTCAAACGTGTCATCCAATTTACCTAATTTATATTATAATGGCTGCATTTAATGATACAGATATTATCCTTTGCAAGAATAGATTAATTTTGATTAATGAAGCATACAGTTATTTTATGATGCTGGCACGAAAGATAAGCAATGAAAAGTAGAAAATATGGAACAAATTATAAATATTTTATAAAATAATATCTATTACAGATTCACAATAATTCACAAAATCTAGAGAATAAAAAGATGAAATTTATATGATTTAAATAAAAAAATATTTTACGAAATCAAATTAACCGAATTTATTAACAAATTAATAAAAGGTGAATCACTTGATCCAGAAATGGAAATATTGTGTCACAAATGAAATTGTAACATTACATAATGTAAGATATTGTTAACATCTCTATATTGTCTAAAAAATCATAGAAATCGTGAAGTGATTGTTCAAAATTATATGACACATTGCTTATTATGTTTCTTTTGAAATCTGTGTATATGAATAGCATAAAAAAATTTGTATGTTTTGGTAATTTTTAACTTCCTATTTGTCCTTGATTAGACGAAAAGGGAAATTATTGAATCAATTTATAAAATAAAAACATTTTTGAGCCATTTAGCGACCGGTCATAGTACTGAAGTTTGCTTAATTGACTTTCCTTAGAAACCAATTAGTTTATTTATTTTTAGAATGCAGTGACGTTATAAATATCTGTTTGAAAAAGTATTTTGTCCCGAAATTAGCTTATTATATCAAATAATTTCTTTTTTGTTAGTAATATGATATTTGCCTCAAATATGTGCATTATATTATAGCGTATAATGTATTAAATTAGGTTATTTCTTCACATACTGAGGTAAAATAGAAACAAATTTGTTTAATAATCATTTTGAATAACCGCGGTTTCGATTTCGGTTTCAGTTTCTCTCTCGCATATTTAACATTTAGCGCGTTACTCAAACCACTCTAAAAATAAATTTAATAACGGGAGGTTTTGAATCTAATAGAAAATACTCTATTTAGATATTATCTAATATAACAATACATAAAACAATATATATACCAATATTAATTATATTATAATATAATATTAATAAATATATATATTTCAAATAATATCGTCAATTTTATAATTTTTATTAAAATTGAGTTTCTGTCCCTTTTCTAGTCACAAAAATTAAAGAAGATTTTTTTAAATGGTTAAAAAACAATAAATAAGTTATAACGCGAAAATAGCAATGTGCTGATAAGAAATATGTCAATTGTTTTATATTCCGCTTACTAATAGAATCTTCTGGGGTTGGAAATATTTTTTAATAGATAATCGCTTCTGATTAAGTACGTCAATCAAGGTCCTTCTATACACCCTTAATCAATGGAAGAAATTGTTTCATTAAATAAAATAGATAGATTTAAAGTGTATTTTATTATACCTTTTATGTGTTTTAAATCCTTTCAACTTCAGAAAAATTTGTATTTTTAATTAAAACATGGATGTATGTAGTTTGCATTTAATAAAACTTTCAACCTCAACAAAATATTCTCGGGTAAATTTAAAAAAAATTCTCTATAAAACTCTATGAAACGAGTCATAGCGAGATATAAAAAAATTTAAAAAAAATTTAAAAATTTAAAAATTTAAAAATTTAAAAAATTTGAAAAAAATTCTCTATAAAACTCTATGAAACGAGTCGTAGCGAGATATATATATATATAATATTTTCGGTCAATTATCACATCCATTTAAGAAACCCTGAGTGAATTTCAAACCCTTTTTATCTGTAATAGAAACATCAAAATGGACAGATCCAAAAGAATAGAGGCTTTAAAAGTAATTCTGACAGTCAATGACAGTCAAAGCAAAATTATCTTAACTTTATTTTGTATTAATATAATAATTACAATTTGATGATTTTTGTTATACATAAACTAGTTAGCTGAACGAACATGAATTATGTCATCCCCCTATAAAGAAAAGTACCCATGCTGCTAGCATGCTGGCTATAATTAGTTCCGTTTTCACTACAAAATTCGTGTTATTAGCTGTGAGTGATCTTTTTATTGCTACTTTTAGTTGCTACATGTTACTATATAATTATATCCATGCACCTTCCCAGAAATCTAAGTAAATATGTATCTCAAAATTGCTGGATCGTTCACCTATTCCAAGACGTTAAAAAGGTTCCAGGTATGGTTGTCGAATATGTCGATACCATTAAAAAGATATCAACTATCTTCACCATTGTATAGATATAGAAACCATTTATCAAAATTTATAGAAGGTATATATGGGTGATGCACCTATAGACATTTTATTTTAGAGTTAGATAGATTAACCACATATATTCATACAGCTGTATATAGCAAAATATTTGATAAGTCCAATTTGTATAAATAAAAATGTTACTACTGCAGTTTGCTACATGTGTAATATTATTGAAGATGATTGAGAAGAAGTTCCTTATTAAGGACAAACATAATCTGTAAAATATTTTGCAGATACTAAAAGTAAGTATGCAACACAATAATACTTACAAGAGAATGTTAAAACTCTGGGTTATTGATCTTTTAAGATAAAAACGAGAGCTACAAATATAGAAACTACAAATTGAAAGTTTCTAAAAATACAGATTTTGTTTTTGTTGTGATGTTTCGGCGACTTTATGAAACAATATTAACTAATGACTTCCTTCAAATGGATTAGTTTGATCTTATTGGGACGAATATAATTCATTTTCAGTGTTCACATCTTATGCAATATTATTTGAGTAATGTAGCTGTATAGCCTCAACATTATGTGAAATATATTCCTTCTTAGAAAGGTAAGTTCTAAAAATTGTTTTAATCGCTTTTTAACCCGGGCGAAGTATCAAAAGTCGGAACAATAATTTTTTATTAAATAAAACATTAAAAAGAAAATGTTTCTTTATAAAATGTAAAATTAATTTAGAATTTTTTCGTTTTGTTTCATTTCTATTTGACAGCAACTTCCATATTTTTAATGAAAGTTTAAATATAGAATTCTTTTAACAGAAATGTTGTTAATAATTCAATTTTATTCCGTAATGCATCTTGAATGTTATACTTATAGTTTCTAACTAGCTTGGTCAATTTTGGTTTCAACCTAACTACTAGTAAAAATATTAAGAGGAAAATTGTGAACTTTATTTAGTTGCGTAAAACATGTATTATCATTCAATTTAATCTAATTCAAAATGAAGAAATGTTTTATTATGTTTTTTTAAATAGTTCCGTATGTTATGTTGCTCTTCCTAATAAGTTTTAAATTAATAATATGATGCAATCGTTTACACGTGTCACTTGCTTATTATAATGAAATTATTTGAATCTCAGAATTATTTAGAAACAAATAATATTGATTATTCGATCATGCCAATCGTCTGCTTAAATGTTACAAACAAAACGAATTCGCTCTCCTCATATCTGTGAACATTGAGTTTTAATTATTTGTATCCAACAAGATTTAAAATCAATAATAAAAAGAATAATTTAATAGCTACATTGCGATAATTCATCCAAACATCATTCTTTTCATATCTACTTAATCTTTAAAGTTATTAAATCGACGCTTCGGGTATTTTGATCCTTTTATGTTTTTGAAGATATGAAGTCACGATATGTACCAATCATTTTTTCCTTTAGAATGTCAAAATTAGAAAGCCAAAATTCCTTTAAAGTTACCGAAATGTTTAGAAAAAGTGGGACATTATATATATTTTTACTACTCCCACAGATAATAAAAAAAAACTATATTCCTATTTTCTTAAAGTTTAAATAATAAGCAGGTTTTTGTTTTAAAGTTTATATTTCTACTGGAGAATATTATATATATCTTAATATCTATATTATAAAGGTTATGTATAATAGCCAAATTGACTCGCAACAATAATGTTTCACATATTTCATTTATAAATTTGGAAATCTTATCTGTTCGAAATAGCTCAATTAAATAAGTTATCTATTCGTTTTCAGAGATTTATTTTTCCTTTATTACCCATAATGTTTACTACAATTCGATTTTATTGTCCACTTTGTTTTTCTTTAGAGAATTGTTTCGGTTTATTAATTAGTAAATGTTTTAATTAGGCGAGTCAGTTAGTGAATGGATAATTGGTAAACCCAAAAAGAAAACTAATGAACACAATTTGCACAAACATTTGTTGAGTTATGCAAGCAGATCGAACTATATGAGCAAGCCCATTTAGGTCAAGCCTTTTTCTGCTGGACACTCGATCCAAAATCCAAACTTTTTTAATAAAAGAAATTTAGTCAGTTGCTTTAATCATAAATAAGATTTCAAATAATTGTTTGGTCTATTTCATTGGTTGGAAATATGGGGCTTTATATTATTAATTTTAAATTATATATTGTTAAAAATTATTCATAGGTATTAGATATGTCGTCTTGAAAGTTAAAAAAATAAAAGAACATAAAATACAATCATTTACCAAACAAATAAATAACACAGAATGGTGATTATTATTGCAATCACCCCGTTAATTCAAATGCCGGCTACTGTATGTACTTAAAATAATATCTTTTAGCATACATCGATGTAATTTTTATTGTTTCAGCTTAATAACCACATGCTTATAAAAAATTTCATTGTCATAATGAACTTTTTAAAAGAACGATTACTTCATAATAAAAGAGATGTATTAGTTTATATATTTATATTTCTAACAAATCAATTCCATCGCGGATTCCGACATTCAAACTTCATGTTGGTAAACTTATTTCTGTCTGTATATAAATACTGTAAAAAGTGTCATAAATTAAAATAAATAACTCAATCTAAACTATTTTGCAATTTCTCAAATTAATAATTTCAATATTTTTATTTTATTAATTATAATCCATAATTCGTAAATCGTAGATTCAGTCAATTCTAATATAAATTAGTCCTTTCACCCCCTCCCTCCCTTCACAGACAATCAAAATGTTGGTGATGGTCATTCTATTCTTTGGTGTGTGTTGGCTTCCACTACATGTTTTTCATATCTTCATGGATCTTGGAGAGAACTTTCGAATTCTCACGAAGGAACACGAAGAATGGATGTACATCGCTTGTCATTGGCTGGCAACAGCGAACTCCTTTGTCAATCCATTAATTTATGGCTTTATGAACGAGTCTTTCAGGGTAAGTTTGGAGCTCCAAATTTTAGCCAATGCTTACATTTTCAGGAAAAATTCGCACTACACAAATTAAGAAAGCCATCTTATAATAATAGATGTCCAAACTATTAAAATATTTCGAATATTGTCTCTTAAAACGCCCGTGTCGCTGTATCACTACTTTCGTATCTTGAAGATTTACAAATTTTGTAATTTTAGGTAAAATTATCGTAGTGTCTATCTTACCATACTGTAGAAATATACCGCAGTAGAAGTATTGAGCTACTTACAACAAAAAAACAGATGCTTAAATTAGAAATCTTCTTCTTAAAACAAAGATGAAAGTGAGAGAATTTCGTATAATTGTATTAAATTAAATATTTCTCAGATGTGAAAGTTTCCAGATTATACTACCTAAACAAATTGATTGAATTTCTTCAAGAGTTGCTCAAAGAAGGAGTTTTGAAAAATCTTTACAAGCACCTTTTAAGGACTTGTCCTTTTGCATAATCAGCAGTAAAAACATTTTTTATCCTGCACACTGAATATTAAGTTCTAAATGCTATCTGGTAAATAATTTCGTCTCTCCAATTTGAGTTTTTATATTCGCTAAAACCACGTAAAAATGTTTTACACGTTGTCAAACAATTAACTCAGTTTTCTCAATTCTCAGTGTTAGTGAGGTAGTGGAATACTTTTTGAACATTGATATAGTACCATGAAACAAGAAAACAAAATTATATTTCATTGTATAAGAATTGCTAACAAACAATATCGAAGGACAGATCCAGATTCACTTTTTTCTTATTTATCGATGAATTACAGTCAATATTGCAAAAAGTCTTCCATTATAATATGATTTAGTCTGTTTTCTTAGTCTAACCGTCTGAAAAATAATAACAAATAGTCTTAAATATTTCCACCATTTGCAACTCATTTGGTAAACAATTTAAAAAAAAATGGCTTTAAATCTTTTTCCTAAAATTAAATATTTATTTTAAATGTCATTGTTTAACTACAAATAGCCTTAAAAGATTCACCGTGGTCGTTTCGATAGTAAAAACCTAACAGACAAGACGAATATATTTAATTTGTAACAACCGTTAGTTGGTCTATAATAACGCTTTGATTTAAAGGTGCTATAGATATTGAAAGCTATTATTAACGCTAAACTGAGGTAAGCATTTCTACAAACAAATTTATAGTAAAATACTATATTCGACGCGTTTGTAATATGTTAACTTATGAAAATGTTCGTTGTGCATCTTTAGGAAATATTTTGTTTGGATTTCTAAAAGTCATGAATTTTTAACATGAAATCATAACTATTTTATTCATTTTCAAAATTTAACAAAAACATTCTACTCTGCCTCCTCCCTTCAACGTTCATGCAGACCTGGAAATATATAAAAGATTGATTTATTGGAAATGTCTCGGAGCTATAAATTAGAAAACAAACTTTTTGTACTGAGAAAAGACAAATACCTGGAATATAAATTATTTCATTGAATCTTTCACCTTTTTATGAGAATTCATCTATTAGATAAGCTGCTTTCATATTTGACATTATGTCTGAGAATGAATACCACCTAACCAGTCAATCAGTCTGGTTCTATGACACCTGAAATTGCGATTTGTATATTTTTCACCTGTCATTTACTAAACTAATAACTTCAGTTTCCTATCGTAATAATTCCTTTTTTATTAAACTTGGACTTATTATTTACCTACTTGTGAATTGAAGATTTTAGTTCATAGAAATATTGTCACCAATCATCTTTCACACAACTCTCACGAATTAATTTCTTAACCTTGACCTTGTTTCTCACAGATTGACCTACTTAATCTTATTTTCCGAGCGTTCTGTTGCAATCGAAACCTGCAGCGTGGTAGCATAGCAACCCGGGATGCGAATCATATGTCAACATCTTGTCGATTCGAGGCATGTTCACAAATGGGTCAACGATTGAACCAATCTAAGTCGGTCAGCACCCGAATCAATCACCCTCACGGTAAAACGATATTGAATTTGCTTAGATAGATTTATTATCTACTTGTTTTAAAACTAGCAAAAAGCATTATCTTTTTCCTTAATTCAGAACTCCATTTCTCAATATAATACCAAAGATGTGTTCAATGGTTGTATGCAATATTATTTTTAATCTAGGTATTTACTTTGATATATACATAAATTGTTTAGTAAAACTATAGCTGGATTTCAGAATGGATTTTATTAATGGATTTTAATACCCAATTAGTTAATTAAAATAAGCAATCCTGTTTTTCTTTCAGATTATGCTTGCTGCGAAATTGAATAACTATTTTCCACACGTTATAATCTTTGTTTGGATGATCTTGACGGTATCTTTGGTCATATTTGCCTGTGTATAAAAAGTTGACCTCCTATGACCAATGCGTCAACTGTGTCGGCTATTAAAGAAAAAAGAAAAATTCAAAAAATATTCAACGAATTGTGATTGATTAAATTATATTTATAAAGAGTTTATTATTAGTTTTCAATACATGTATGAGGTTGAATACTTGATAATGTAATATTTGCCAATATTTTAAAGTAAAATACTTTTTATTACTTTTTATGTTTATCCTATTCAAATTTGAAAACAGTTTTTTTAGCAATAATAAATAATCTGTTAATTTTTATGTCATTAACTTTGCGTTTTTGTAAAAAGACTTTTAATCTTCACATCAAATGTTTCATCTTTAGTCCTGTACTTCTAAAGTAATGCATTATCGTTCGTAGCTGATCCGAATTCATACGTGTTTTAATTCTTTGACACAGAAAGTTATTTGAAGCTATTAAAAAATGCGAACAATATTTGCGTACACCTTTTCACGAAAGTTCATTTGCACAAAACACCTCGAAAATTTTATTGTAATTTAATTTATAGTTGTAATTTAGAAATATAATATTTTTATAAAAAAATATTTAAAATGATATTATTCATGTCGGTTTGTCATGTTTACTTTATATTTTATACATACGGTTTATATTATTTAGTAGTTATTACCTAAATTATGTTGTATCAATTATTGTAAATTACAAAATTAACTTTTATTGTCATTCTGTATTGTATACACAAATTATTTTAAATCAATTATTGTCACTAACTATATACTATACTGCAGAAAAATATATTGATATGTATAACAGTATATATATTTATATGTGGTCAACTTTTACTAAAGATGTTGGACATCAATCCGTTTTCAAATTTGTCTGAAAATATATTTAAACTCATCTTTCAGTATTTGTTCAATGTGAAAACATTTTGTTTATTGTAAATAAAAACTAATCTTTATGTAATATTGTGTATTTTCGTTCAGTTATTATTTATCTTATTTCGAATAACAATCAATGGAAAGACATTATTTTATTCCAAACATTGTATTTAAATTTTAAAAAGGTCGAAAATAATGAAAAAAGAACGGTAATAATGAACATTTTTGAAAAAGTCGTAAATAATGTTTCTCCCTAATCTGCCTCATGAGATTCAAAACTGGAAACTGCAGTTGTTGAATGGACCATGTAAATGAACACCTTTGTCTTTGAACACTTCTCCCTGATCTGCCTCGTGATGGTTTCTTTTGGTATCGAAGAGTATTCGTTTCTCATTTGAATAAACAACCTCGCAAACATTCTCCGCGAAGACTTAGATTCTTCGGAGGCCTCTGATGTATCTCCAAAACTTAGACATGAGCTTATTGTTTTAGGCTGGCTCTTGCTCTTTCTTTTGTGACAAATTACCGGTTGAACACTAATAGTTTCGGTTTAATTAGATGATGAGGAGGCGGTTGCGGAACTCAAGCATTCGCTGGTTGCTTTAAGGTGACTGTCGCTTGTTCTAATATACCACTGGACCGACAAGCAGATTTATGACCTGTAACAGCAGCAATGGCTTCATTTGACAAACCTTTCTCATGCATGACATTTATGCCGGTTACTCGAACACAGTGAATAACATAGGATTTACTCAACTGTAATTTACTGCTCAATTTTTTAAGAAAATTTCCGAGAGAATCTTTGCCCATGATCAGAAGAAAGAGTACGTTTTCTTTTGTCACTTCATGCCAAGTTTGCAAATACTTTTAGTGACTGAACTGAGCAACGAATGTTTGTTGAAAAGTGGCTATAAATTCTTGCCTACTTCAAATCACTGAATTCCTTAGATGACAATGAGGCCCGAACATTTTTGTGTAGCATGTTTACGCTTATAAAGCAATATTCGTTTCCGTCTCCGTAAATAGCAAATGAAACCATGTTGCGAGTTAGAAATCGTAGATTTTCACGTCCCCTAAAAAATATTCTCTTCTTGTAAAACACTCAGATCTTTGTCGGAATTTTTTTTGAAGTAATCAAAAATTGTATCCATATCTTTTGTATGAATTCTGTCGTATTTTTCTGACTTTAATGTATTTTCAGACAAATATTTTGCCACAATACCTTTTAAGGTTCCATTACCACGTTTAAAATCATCCCCATGTAGAATGTCAATTTATGTCCGAAAGCAAATTAGACTTGATGACGTAAACAAAGTACCGTCACTCTTTCTGATTTTGCAGTAAAATAATCCTAAATAGTTCTTCAAATATCGGTTGGCAACTGTTTCAAAATCTGGCTGTAGTTCTGCCTCTCTGAGAAAGGATTTGAACTTGTTTACATGCTGCTTTAAATTTTTGATTAAATGTGGATTTTGGCTGCGCATTTGTTTCAATGGCATCCAGCAAGTGGTTCATTAGTAAGTTCTGGAAGTATGTCACTATTTCCAAATGCGTCGTCCAGCTCTTTCAGGTATCTAGTTGAGGATTCATTCGAAATAAAATCTAGATCTTCGACACCACTTATAATTCCTCCCGGTATGTTACTGAAATTCAGCAAGCTTGTTATGATTTCAAAATCAAATAACTAATATTATATTGTGAAAAACATTTATATTTTACGAAATTTTATATTATTTTCTTATCTTTAATTAAAATCTTAATAATGTACAATTAGAAGACAAAGTTATATCAAAATTTCAATTAGTGGAATATTATTAAAAATTTTAATATAAAAACTTATGATACGCTTTAATTAGAAATAAAAATATTTCGTAATATTAACCACAATATAATATTCATGCATAATCCATTCAATATTCAGCAATATTCATACAATATTCATACAATATCCATACAATATCATACAATATACAGTACATGCACAATACTACAATTTAATAATCATACAATAGTCATTCTACAGGTTGTCCATAAAGTAAGGTCACATAGGAAAAATGGATAAAATTAATCAAATAGATTTTCACATTTATATTCTTTATATCCGTTATAAAACCGCGCGGGTACCAGGCCTAAAAAGACTTTACGTCGAATTTCTCTACCCAAGATCACCATACAGAAAATACTGAAACTTGAAAAATGGCAGCTACATAAGCTCCAACTCTACCAAAAATTAACTGATGACGACCCAGTTCGTCAGTTGGCAATGGGTGAGAGGTTTATAAGACAATGTGAGGAAAACGAACCGTTTTTGCGAGGTGTGTTATTTTCAGATGAGGCTGTATTAAACAGACAAAATTTGCGTTATCGGTCGCAAGAGAATCCACACTGGAACAAGATGCCAAGAAAGGGGTTGTGTGGTGTAGTATATTGGATCATACATTTTACATATAATTTGGTAGGTGTAAATTAACATGTTTTGATATTTATTAATCGTAATTCCAAGATTTTATTTTTCCAAATTAGTATAACATTTTGGCTGTGATTATAGTTATGTTACTATTAAGAGAATTTTTTAGTCATAAGACTTTCTAGAATATTTTTTATGGCAATACAGAAACTCCACAAATATCCTTTTACATAATTCTATGTTATTTTTTCAACCCCATTAAAAAACGGAATCCTTTAACTGGGACATATATAATTGTTTTGCACTAATTTGAAATGTCAAAACATTTTAATTTGTAGGTGCACACAAATAAGCAAAATGGTGATGTACATAAATTACAAATATACAAAACTACTGAACATTATTTAACTTCTTTCTCGGGAGGTTATAAAGAAAGAACGTTTTTATCTCAACATATTTCTGTTTCAAAAGATTTAGGCCAGCGCGAAGTGTAAATATTATTGATTAGTGCTATCCTAAAATTATGTTTATATAATACAAGTATTACAAGAAATAAATCCTCTCCGGTAAGAAGGTATAGGTACATATTTATATAATGTGGTATATACTTTATATAGGTATTGTATTAAGTTTTGTGAGTCCAACCATAATGAATATAACAATAAATGTAGAAAACGTAAAGATATACACAGGCATAATACACAGATATATACGAAATAGTATAAAGGATATATATTTGATGACTTGGTGAAGTACGTCCTGTATAAAACTTTTAAAAGTTGTGATCGTGTATATTGTAAAAGAAAAATTTGTAACTGAAATATTTAGTTTCATTCATAAAAAATCTTAAAATGTAATCATCATTTTTAAATACGGTGAGCTACTAGCTATATATTTTATCAATTCGCATAATTAAATTACTTTGAAAATCACAATGTGGTTTAATAATCTATTCATATCAGCCTATATGTGCGATACTATCCGTAATATTGGGATGAATACTCCATCTAAAAAACATAACATGATCCGCGAATGATCCTGATAAATCAAAATTTTGATTAATTATTTTTTTTCTGAATGACGCGTAAAGTGTTCAAATATGGAATCGTCTGCTTGATGTTGAAGCGAAAATATTATTACGTACTTTTGGTACTTTTGGTACATACGGCCGTTAAATTACACACAGCCAAAAAAACTGAAATAATTGTAGAATAAATAGCACTCATAAATTGGTAAAGAAGGTAACCATACTCCATCCTCCACTTCGATTACCCCCCTCCGTTAAATTCTCCTCGTGTCATAAAGCAATACTTTACCAATTTCATGTAATTTTTGTTAATTCTTTTTGAATTTTAGTTGATTTGTATTGTAGCACATATTAGTAGCAGTTAATTTTATCACCGTGTTTTTATTTTACTTTTTGTATTTTATTGTAGATTTTCATTATGTGCCTCTCATACAATGGCCTTATTAGCTAGCTGTCTTGAAATGTTTGGAATTCTGAATACAAAACAATACTTGTATGAGAAAGTTAAGATTCACATTACAACTAATATTGGTTATAATGTTTGTGAAAATGTCCAACTCGTTCAAGAAATAACTGACCTTAACCAATCGATCACATATTTAAAACCATCGGTAAATTAAATTTCTTATTATACAATTTATATTTTTAAGTTAAATTGATCGTGCCAGGACGATAAGAAAAGAGGACAAAATAGCCCGTCAGTGAATTCTTTCATATTAAGTAAAAGATAAATACAATCGGCAAAGAAAGCTTTCGTTGTCTTCTTTGATAACCTATTTCGATTTAATAAATCGATATAACAGAACCGTTTAAGTCAATTTGAAATCACATTGTAAAGTAACAGAATGTAGATAAAATTTGTTCATTGCAGAGTCAATTTAGAAAAAATTATGACAGTAATTTGTTCTAAGTAATATACAGGGTGTCCCATAAGTAACTCCCAATTGGAAAAATTAAATAAAAATTAATTGCGAATATATTTTATATGTAGGTATAATCCATGATATTTTAATATGATATATCATAACGTAAATTAGTTTGGAAAATGAACAATTACTCAATGTGTTACGTAATATCTATAGAGAAAATTGTGATAGCTAATTAACTGAAGTCTAATATTTAACGTAAATTAGTTAAACAAGATTCTGGAAATGTCATTTTAATTCCATGCACATTCCACAGCGATGGATGAACGATGCTTGAACACGTCGTATTGTTTCAACACTAATCCAAGCTATTTCATCTGTTGTTCTTTGTCTAAAATCATCAAGCGATCTTGGTCTTGTATTGTAAATGCAGGATTTCAAGTGGCCCCAGAGAAAATCGTCAGGGGATTCTTATCTGGCGACCTTGGTGGCCATTCTGCGGTGCCTCTACACTCTATCCATTGATTTGGAAGTCCGGAATCGGGATATTCGCGTACAGAAGCTGCAAAGCGGGCTGGTGCTCCATAATGCGTTGATTTAAAGAAAGTTCAACTCAGGGACTACTATAATATAATTTTAGAATTGCAAACAAGTAGAAATTTCCCTAATTTTTAAGGGAGTGACAAGAACTTGACATAATGTGGTGAAATTGGCAAAACTGATCACCAGTCACTGCAGAGGTGATAAATAAAGGTATGAAATTAAAATTTAACTACATGGCCATGATAGAAAAAAATAAAATATATTCAAAGTAAGGCAGAAGAATCATCCTTAACTATAAACTATATATTATAGCTATGTAAAATCATGAAATTTTACCTTGACCTTTTTACTATGACAGTAACAAGTAATAGTATTGACAATTGAATACAAATTTAGTGAGTAAATTTGATATATGTATTTACAAAAGCATAACTTATATGAATATCATGAATATTTTGTATGCAATATGTATAAAATATTATATCTAATTATTAAATAGATTACACATTTCTTTGTATAGTCATACACAATCACAGTTTGGTTGTTAGACAAATCATGAAATTTGAAAGTTTATACTTAATAGAGTAATTATCAACGGATTGTTTATATCCTATTAAAATAATTTAATTCAAAATTAGAAGAAAACACATATATAATTCATTTATTAAACTTGTAACAACTGCACATCTAAAATATTTCATAATATCAATGATTTAATGCAAAAATTTACCTTTTGCTAGCAACCGACCTTTTACTCAAAGTATTCTTTTTGCCGCGCTATACTTCCCATTGTTTAAAGTATTCCCTGGTTCATCTTTAATGGACTGCAAAAATGTTTTAGCATTGCCAACCAAGTATAGTCTTTATTCACTGTGTCATTAAAAAAATGGACCAACTAAACGATCATTCTATAAACCTGCCGAAACCATCGAGGATCACCTTGAACATTTCCTTCTTCAACTCAGTTATTAGCTTTAACAATTTGCTCTATAGAAATTCCGTAACACATTGCGTAGTTGATCATTTTCCAATCTTATTGAACTAATTTACTTTATAATATATCATAATAAAATATCACGGAATATACCAACATATATTCGCAATTCATCTTTTCTTTTTTTCCAATGGAGAGTTACTTATGGGACACCCAGTATATTGATAGAAAATGTCAACAAATATCGGTTTGTTCAACTACCTAAATTGTACATTTTATACAACGTCAACGTGGGAAAATTTACGAAAACAAACTGAATAAATCTAATATAAATAATTGAAATGGAAATATGCTCTACCCTTTGAACATAATTATATATTAATATTTGAATCATGAAAAAGTCAAACGTGATATTATGTATAATTATATTATATACAGAAACAGGAACATTGCTGAGATTTTCTGTAAAAAAGTGGTCCAATAAGACATGAATTTAACATAGCTTTATCAGACGAGAGCTAACTGTAAATATGATATATGCAATTTACAAAGATTAGAGTATGATTTCTTATAAATGAATCAAATAACAACGATAATACAACAATATTTATGAGAAGACCAGTTATAATACAAGTATAGGAATGTGTCGAAGTTGCAAATCAAAAAGAAATCTATACACAATAGAATAGATTTAAAATCAATGAGAATGTATTGATTAATACATAGCAATACTTATGAAAGCAAATATTCACCAAAAATTAAAACAAAATAAATTAAAATATGATCAACTTAAGAACTACATTTATATCTAAAGCAAAGAAAAAAATGAGAATAACAAGGCCACAACCAAAATTGGGTCAACAGTTCCATAATAAACCTTAAAATAACGAAGCGTGGAATATAAACTGGATTATATCACGTGATAAATACTTGTCCTGAACTATCAACAGAGAAATAATACTTTTCAGATAGATAGATTGCTATTACATATGTCGACAGATTATTTGTTTTAAGCATAAATATAGATTTGCATTTATAAAAAATTATAACATATCTCAGAAATTCTTGTTGTGCAATCAGCAAAACTAAAAGATACGATTGAGTATATCTGTAATAATGCTCTGCATCACCTGATTCAGAGTAAACTAGGCATAATTTCGATCACGTTTGGTAATAATAGTTCTAGAATGTACACAATATGACACAACATCCAGAGATTCAATGAAGATTTGCATCATTAAATCAATAAAAACACAGCCAATAACGTTCAATATTCAGAGCAAATAATATGTCAAATCAAGGGTAGATTCGATTGTTCTTTTGGTTAATGAAATGTTGCAACCTTTGACCTAGTTACATAATCAATGATTGGAAGGAATGATTGAGGACTTCAGTTTCGCATTCTCGTCGACAGCCAACTTCAGATCGTCCTCCAAATGAAGAGTTCGGGTCATCAGTTCTTCACAGACGTTCTGCAGCTGGCGAACTTCACAGGAATCGGCTACAGAGCGGCCAGCCGAAAGTCCACCGCCAGTCCTCTTCGCCAACATCGAATCCATGAGACGACCCAGGCCATCGCCCAGTTTCTTGTGGGGAGTAGGGGAGGCGTTCTGGGGAATAGGAGGAGTCGAGGGGAGGGAGGGGGGCGTTGTAGACGTCGGGTGACCCCCCCTAGAGCCGATGTATTTCTCAATGATGGCGTCCTTTCTTTGGACGGAGGCCCGTAGAGACTCCAGGTCATTCTCCACACGAGAAACTTGACGCTTGAGGTCGCAGTTTTCCTCCTGGGTGTTGGTTAAGCGATCGATGACACTCTGTAAATAATATGTAATACCTAATGTTACACAGACATTTGGCAACTGGCGGGCCGAACTTCACAGGAATCGGCTCCAGAGCGGCCAGCCGACAGTCCAAAATAAGGGATCAGGCATAACTTAAAACAACGAAAGTTTAAAGAATAATATATTTGGGTCTACTGCTTTTTAGATATTTTACAGAAATAAATACAACAAAATCACACCAAATATATTGAAAGTATTCTGTTAATCCCAGAAAAAGATGTTTATTCAAATACATTATTTTAAGATCGCAGCATGTTTCAGTATCTAAAAAACATAGTTACATAACCCTTTCCTTATAAAAATACTCCTTATTTTGTTATTAGGGAGTAATGGGTGTACTTCTTCTATTTCAGGTTTATACGTCATGAAAAATGATGACACCGGAGCTCCATAATCATGTAATTGCCTCATTAATCGCCAAATTAATCAACACGAGAAAAGAAACCAGTTGAATTTTGTATCATATTTCCTGTTTTTTAACATATAACGACAAGATTATATTATGGAAATCAGAAACATTTTCCTTTTTCTAAATCATTAACATTATCTTTGAATTTTTTCAAAAAGATGAACCATCAGTTTGTGATAAAATTCAAATTTTGTTTCCAAAAAATATTCCTTAACTCAAATGCAGTCGGTAAATGTCAAAATCTAAATTTAATTGGGACATGTTGATGACATTAATGCAATTAAAAATAGCTTTTCAAAAATCAGGTTTGACACTATTAAAAGGAAAGACAGGTTCAGCTATATAGAAATTGCAGCAGACTCCAGACAAACAGAACTTTTCTTAATACAGCAATAGACTTCACTTCCGTCTTTGTTTCCCATTAATCATAGATTATTATGCCTAATCCCAAGAAATATTTCCACACAACTGTGTTACGTTCTCAATGTGTATCATATATTTGAGGCAATGTTTCACATAATAAGCGTCTAGAATTCTAAAGATGTGAATGCTGGTTCATATTTCAATGCACCTATGCAACTAACCTTATGTTGTATGTTTCGATAGTTAACTAATGGGTTCTTATTTTCCTTCGACATCAAAAAATAACTAATTTCACATAAATTAACAATCTCCGGTACATTTAGAGTGTCGAATTATCCTGCGCTAGTTCTTATTCGATCATAAAATTTGCTTAACTTTATAATAACATGTATTTGATTAATTCCTAGCGACACTAATCTCCTGAAACACTATTAATTGAACTAAAAGTTGGAATTTGTGAAAAAGTGGATTAATATAGAGAACAGTTCATTAGTGATTCAACACAAAAAGTAGTCTGAAAAGGCGTTTTGAGAGATTGCATTAGCGACGGAATAATAAATAACAAAATATACATATATATTGAACCATATTACTATTAAGTAGTAGAAAATTAAAAAATAGTATAATCTTCGGATACATACTTTTAGATCGGCTTCAATGAGCGCTGGATTTACAGGGGAAGTATCTAATCCACTCAGAGTTGTTGAATAGACGGAGCTAGCATCATCAGCAACACCAACAGAGGAAGTGGCAACACCATTTTGTCCCAGATAGACATCCACGTTAGAATTCTTCTCGGCCATCTGCGCTTGGATCTCCTCGCCTCGTCGAACTTCCTTTTCCAACTGACGTCGCATGTCCTTTAACTGATGCTGGTGTTTTCGTTTGACTGACTTGAGCTCCTCGGTGGAAAACTGGAGCTTTTCCTTCACCTGTTTGCTCTGATAAAGGAATAAAGTTGGACATGTCACAAGTTTACAGATATATACAGTTTGTGACAAATTGTGACAAATATATTAAATAGAACTGTTTTATTTTTGGTATTTATTAACGTGACAACAAAAATGAAACATTTGCCTCACTACAAATATTTCAGGAGACTGCTTAATTAAATTACGGAACAATTCTAATTTTAATTAATAAATGAACTCAAAGAATTGATAACAAAAAGACACTTTATTTCTTTATCAACAGAACTTATTTATGAATAAAAACGATATTTTATTTATGATTACAATTTCTTAAACAATCAATTTTAATATAAATTCCCTTTTTAATTTCCTGTTCACTTCAAATGCGACCGATTAAAAATATATCAAGGATTGAACCAGACCAAAACAGTTTCTAGCAACGAGAAAGACTAATATAATTAAAACTTTTTTCACAAATGGAGTTTCATATTTGCGTTAAGTGATAATTAAGTAACATTTTTCCATCGTTAGATAGACAACCCCTTCGTCCTATGCTCCATTAATTGTGTAATTTGATGATTCTTCACAATCTGACCGCAGCAACCAACCTACCAGCTACGTTTGGGTATGAAAGAGATTGAGACGTTTACTACTATGGATAGGGTATCCCATACGTTGACGCATAAACGATGATTATTTGGGGAATAGAAATTGGATTTTGGTACATATTTCTTGACAAATCAATAGCTTGTCCGTATTCCCCAGAGAAATTCCTTATCTTACAAATGAGAAATGAGTCTAAATTGTCGTATTGTGCAGTTACTATGTATATGTGCAAATCAATACAATGTTTTAATGGATTATTCATGCTTATTAGTAACACGACTAAATGGGAGAGTCTAGATTTCTCACTAGAACAATATGATGAGCCAGCCATACTTCACAGTTAACAGAGCAACATTGAATTAGATTTAATATTTATTTATATAAAATGCTAATTACTACCTATTAAATTGTATTTTGTAAACATTTTAAACAAAAATCTTTTAATTGAAAACTATTAATGTTTCAATGTTTCAATAATTGAAATCTATAATTAGCAGAAAACATACGAAACCATCTCTGTGGTTCTTTGCACTTATTCAAAGAAAATTACAGACATACAAAATGCAAGCAGATGTAGGGCTAAATACCGTGCAGAATCGACAATTTGGTCACTATTTGGTGCATTTTGCGTTCAAGCGGTTCACCAGATTTGTTGGTTGAAGTAATTAAACGGTTAGATTAATCATAATTCGATCGTAAAAAACCATCTATGAAGCGCGGTTCAACGTAATGCGATTAACACGTTTGTTATGAGATAATTCCTAGCGAACAATACGACAAAATGAAAGGGTCACCTCCTTCTCCTTTTTATCCAACTCCAATCGATGTTCTTCCTTCAAACTTTCTCTTCCTCGCCTCTCTTCTTCCAGCTGGCCCAACAAGAGCTCTTTGGCGGCCTCCAAATCCAGCGCCGACTTCTCTTCCACTTCCTGCAAAGCGGCGTCCCTTTCAGACCCGGCCTCGTCCAGATCCTGTCGAGCTTGCAGCAGCAACACCTGGAGACGTTCCACGGCCGAGTCCTTTTCACTCATCAATTCAACTCTCAGAGTCTCCACATCCTTGACAACTCTTCGCTGGGCGGCCGCCAGGTCAAGTTCCAGACGTTCCTTCAACTGAGACATCTCCTCTCTCACTCCGGCCACCGCTTCCTCCCCGCGGCTTCGCTGCTCTTCCAGCTGCGACCGTGTGGCCACCTCCAGAGCGGTCAACTCCCGCTTCAGCGAGGCATTCTCCGTCAAGAGTTGAGAAATGCGGTCCACCAGCTCCTTCTTCTCCGCTTCAAAGAGGTCGACAGTCGTCGCCGAATCCGCCAATTTGCCCTCCAGCACTGCCTTCTCTTCGCAGAGCTTGGTCACCTCCAGCTGGAGTTTCGACTCCTTCTCCCTGTCTGCCCGCGCCTTCTCGACTTCACCCCCACCGTTGGGTGTGGGCAAGGGCGGTGTGGCCGCGGGACTGGTCAGGCCTTTGCTCATGGACTTGTAGGTCTCCAGTTGGCACTGAAGTCGCTCGTTCTCCGACAAGAGGTTCTGACACTCGCTCCGCAGGGTGTCGATTTGCAGAAGGAAGTTTGACTCGATCCCCGTCAATCGGTCTCTGAGGGCCTCGTTCTCCCGAACTATGCCCTCGATTTCGCGGGCCTTCTTGCTCCGTGAGATGGTCTCCATGGCAACTTTGAGCTCTCGATCGAGGTGGCCAACCCGATCACCCAACTCCTTCACCTGACGGTCGGCTTGAAACTTCTGCTCCTTCAGTTTGTAGCGCTCTTCACGGAGCTCCAGCAGTTGGTGCTGGAACCTTTCAAATTCCTCTGGGGAGATGCCCGTGGTCATTGTGGACTGTGCCTCTTTTCCTCAAGTAGCTGTGAGGGGATAAAAACTGGTTGTGTCAAGCATAAGCATGTTAAGTTACAAGGTTTGTGATTCAGAATACAGCGCTGATACATAGCTTGTAAATAGAGAAGGTGATAAAAGTTCTAAAAGCTCTAACTATCTTACAATTTAAATAGAAATTTATTCATTTATCTAAAAACACAGTGATTTTTAAATGTGAACAAAAGATTTAAAGATTAACTGAAAAATATGATATCAATATATGTAAAGCAATTCTTTACTTTAAGCTTAGACACTACAATACAATATGTGTCAATTTTAATTTACAAATTCTATAAATCAAAAACATCAATAAGAAATTGTTAGCAGAACATTTACATTAATACTAATAGCAAATAATAGACAAAAAGATTATTTAAGAGGCAGGTATGGACAGAGGGAACCTATAAAGTATACATTTAGTATTCCGGATAAAATTTTAACAATTTATCATAATATAATTACTGTAATGAAATAAATAAAATAAATCTTGCTGGAAAATACAATCTTGGTGTAGAAGTGCAGCCAAAGTTTGTCTCTGGTCTGTTCAGGTACAAATTGGAGCTTACAGGGCCTTGAAAGAAAAAGCCAGGTCCTAAAATATCCTCACTCAAAGTTGTGCACCAAACTGTTACACCAGTAAAATTAACTTTCTTTTCCAAAATGAGACCAGGATTCTGTGCAGCCCAATATACACAATTATGGTGATTGGTGTGGCCATTGTGTTTAAAGGAAGCTTCATGCAAGCCCCAAACTCTGTCCAAAACTGTACTCGTCAATGAGTTTCTTCAACATGCAGACCCTGAACTAAACGTGGTATGTATGGTTTCACATGTCTACTTTTCAGCAACTTCAGTATGCTGAATTGGCTTATGTGAAGCTAGCTCAGCTGATAGATAGTCAACAACTTTTAGGTGTTGCAATACTTCATCTCCTTACAATTCACCTTGTATGTTAATAAGTATGATTTTTGGAATGAACTGTTAAAATTTTACAACAACTTATAAAAATTTACATGAAAAAATAGTATAGGATTAAAATGCATTAGGTTTTTAATTAAGGGATATTAGAATATTTTTCTAAAATTCAAGGGTTCTCAAGAGGCATTACAAAATTCAATGGTTTAATGGATAGGAGGAACCATGATTCCTATTTAAAGCTGGACCAATTAATATTGATATGATGATGTTGGCATACAGGGTGTTGAGTATAAAAAATGTTGAGTATATTAGAGTATATATTTTTTAAATTTGTACTTTAAAAAATGTACTAAACACAAAGTTTAGTTACTATCAGACCTATTTACTCAAAAAGATTGAAAATAATAATTTATCAGGATCCTTAATTATCGTAAATGATGAATTTAACATAGCAATGAATACTCTAATGCAAGATTTCCATAAAACCAGCATGGAAAGGAGCCAGACACAATGACTAAAACTGAGAGGATAAAATAGTATGTGGTATATATTGGAGTGTAGGTGGAAAAACATAATGTTTTAACTAGAAGACATTATTTAGCATTATGATGTAACATATTTTTCTTATGACACTTAAGACAATCCTATATTATATAAATTATATATTTCCTGTGGAAATACTGATGAATGATGTGTATTTGTCTACTAGATATATCCTTGTGTAAGTATAGGTCTCATAGTGTTGCATACTATTAACTGGCACTTTTGTTAAATGTTATTCAATGATTCATCAAACATTGCTAATTAATCCATGTTAGTTGGTTTGGTTGATCAGTTGATTGAATTTCAGTAGAATCAGATTGAATGGAATTATATAAAAATACAATAAATAATACAGATACCCAATTCTAAAATATAACTGGATAATCTCTCTTTAATTAATTACAACAACTCACTGTGTCTTATCAGAAGTACAAGATTTTTTTCAAAAAAATTAATTCAATAATTAAACCTATAAATAGAATGGAATCTTATTAATTAAAAATATGTAGGAACTCAAAAATATTGCACAAAGCACAATTTTTTTTAAATTGACAATGTTTTATAATGATTTCTTTCACAAAGAAATCATTAAAAAAAAAATTTTGTAGAAAAAAATTCAAGTATATTTGAGGGAAAATCTCAAATTTGAGTATATTTGAGTATAGGTGCAAATTTTGAGTATACATGGACACCCTGGGCATATAACCTTAAAAAAGGAATATGAGGTAAGGCAAATATATTAAATAATTCCAAGTATGTTTGGCCATTCACAGTTGTGTGAAAAAAAGTATGGACCAACTATAGATGTGGAACATACCCAGGCCCAGACAATGACACTCTGGCTGTTGACTGCCTTTCCAAAAGTAATTACAGTTGTGATGATTTACTTGCTTTACCATTGATCTTAAAACAGACTTCGTCAGTAAAAAAATTATAAGTTTATTTACCAGCCTTTCTTGAAACTGTTCACAGAATTTTAGGTGGCTGTTGAAATCAATCCTCATTTAAGTGTTAAATTAATCAAGAATGCCAGGCATTTAAATCAAGTTGATGAAGAATAAATATACTTTACACTAGTTCTTGATAAGGCCAATTCAGAAGACAACTATCAAAATGAGGTATATGGCTCTTGATGAACAGCTGCTCAAACCAAATAACCATTTAATTCTGTATTGATTGATAATTGATGACCTGACCTCAGTTAATTTGCAACAGACCCTGTCTCCTCAAACTTTGTTTATGATATTACTGTATGTCTACTGTATGTCAGTAAACTGTCCTTATAAACTCAGTTTCAAAATCGCTACAAATATTGTTGTAAGTAGCAGACAAAAAATATTTTTTGACACAAAAGATACATTGCTAGAGATTGTAAAATGTGTTAGCCATGAATGAAAGTCAAATTAACTAAATTTAAACACCCTATGATCAATTATACTGATTTTACATTTTGGAAAAAAAATCAGGACTATTTTTAGAATTTGGTAAAATGAAAAGTACCTATTTTTCAAGGAAATCTATTTTTACAGTTTTGAGATTTAAATGACTTAATTTAATTTTGTTAATATGCAAATATTTTACTAATTTTAAAAGTGTGGTCTGTGACTTCAAGGCCATCCTGTATTAGTACTGTATATATTGGGGAATGCCTATATAAATACCATAAAGTATGTGCTAGTATTGGCACTTCCTTTTTTAAATAATGAAATAATTTTATTATACTTAGATAAATACACAAATTATATATTTCGGACCTAGTCATAAATATTTTGTTATTTTAAGCCTGTTCTATAAGTATATATTTACCAAGATTCATTAAAAAATTATTTTGGTTTGAGTTAATGTTTAGGTTTTATATATTGCTGTACTAATTCTGACTTTTTAAAATTAAGTTATATTAATTATGAACCCCCCCCTTCTACCTCTCCATAAATGTTTACAAAACTAAATGTATATTTTAAAAATTAAATATTTAGCTATAAAAAAATCTTTTTGAATAATTATATTTAGGGTCTCTGAAAAGCATAATACCTAATAAAAATATGTAATTTTTAATTTAAAAATTTGATTAAACAATTTCATTTGTATTCAAGGAAATAATAAAGTTTTACTTATTTTGCAAAGAAAGGTTAACAAGTATTTTAATGGAGTATATTATTTTTTCATATAATTTATTTATATTTTCCAAAAAATGGTGGGTATAGACCACATGCCTGACCCAAATAATTAATGGAGATGAATCTATAGATGGATTGAATATAATGCAATACAATTGACCTAAGATAACAGTCAGTTTTATATTGGCTGGCTGCTTGACTGCTAATTCAAAATTCCACAATGTGTGAAATGTGTAATATTTTATTCATTGCTTTTTCAGAGCAATATGTTTTGTAAATTAACAATTTAAGCAATTTGTAATGCATTAAACCTTTTCTGCCAATTTTGGATTTTATTAAATATATAATTATTATATAAAATTCAAAATTGGCAAAGAAATCAGCAGAAAAGGTTCATTATACATTTTCTGTTGATTTTATTAAATATATAATTATTAAACAAAATTCTAAATCAGCAGAGAAATTGGCAGAAAATGTTTATTATACAATTTCTGTAGATTTATATATAAATTTATATTTATAACGTTATTTTATATAATAAATTTGTGATTATTTTTTAGGAAAAAATTTTAAATTATAAATAAAATTCAAAATCGGCAGAGGAATCGGCAGAAAAGGTTTAATATGTAATTTGTAACCTTTTATATGCCTTTATAAACCTTAAATGTATGCCGTAAAAATATAATTTTACCCAAATAAATTATTGAAGCTACAAGTTGATGCAAATATATCTTAATCTCAAATTTTGATTTCTAAGTGTTTTCCCAGTTACCTAGCCTAAATAAAAATTAACACTTCATACAGTGCGCTTTCAAATAAATAAATATCACTATAAACAATTATGTAGAAATAAATAGTTTTAATAAAATGTTGCTCGATATATAATATTAATATATAATATATATAATAAGGCACCGCTAAAGGTAATTGAAAGTAGTGAAGGGCGCAAAATAATCAAGGGCGCCTATTTATTTTATAAAAATCTTATTGAACTAGGTAAATATTGCGTTAAATTGGTGTAAAATTCTTACCGAGATCGCACACTTAATTTTTTATATGGATGATCGTGGGCAGAGGCAAATAGAAATCGTTTCCTTTTTAAAAAATTAGCATATTTAGAATATTTAATTTAGTTCATTTTCACAAAATAATGTAGAATATTATAATGAAAAATATATATATATTTGTAAGAACATTCACGGTGAAGTATAATTTGCTGTTTCGATCCGACTAGCATGATTCTTCATTGAAATATTTAGTGTTCTCTTGTAGTCAATAATACGGATATACTTTAAATTCATTATGCTAAAGCTGAGAGTCTGGAAAATATTATGGAAACTCGGAGCCAGCTGTGAAGGCGCTACTTAGTAAATAAACTTTTTTTACATTCGCAACCATGGAAAATTACAAAGTTGGTTACAATTTTGAGCGAAATGAAAATATTTGGAAATTGGGAATGGTCTCACATTGCAAGATCCCTTTAATCATAGAGACTGTCATAGATCTTCTGCTTTCTCAAATCTCAATCTCTAATAATGTGCAGTTCAAGTATTACTTAACGCAATTTGTTTTGTATTTTAAACCCCACCCCCCTTGGCCAGCACCCTGTACCACGGACTGATCATACAACGAAAATACCCCCTTAAACCGTTACGTTACACACAAGGTAATACCCCCTCCTCCCCACATGCCTATATTTTTTTTAAATATCATCAATTTATGGAAATTATTTTTATTATAAATTATACTTGCAATTATATATTTATACATACCATAATACGATATTGACATACTTTACATTAACATACAATTATTCTTTGAGATGTTGAAAATACAAAATACTTTGGATAAGCTTAGAATTAATAATCCCAGTAACAGTTGATATATATTGACAATCTTTATGACAAGTGTGTCACTTTTGGCGACTGCATCCGCTGCGGGTCGTTCACGATGCAGCAGCTGTGTGCAAAATCAACACCGTCTTCCTCGAGACACCTCAGTACCTCTTTGTTGTCATTACGGTATATTTAAAAGCGGACAATTTAGTTCATTTTGTCTATTGTCAACAATATCCATCAGTCTGACTTTCACGTCTTCAAGGTTGTTCACAATGTCTTTCGAAAATTTGGTTGTGTTCTTTTAGAGATTTTACGCTATATGTCGTGATATAATTGACATTTGGAACAAATTCGTTTAGACAAAAGTGTATGTATACGTTTGGACAAGTGCATTCGAATGGCAGAATGGAGTTTAAGACTAAAGGCTGATGTCTCGCTTTATTGATAGACGAATAAATAATGATGGATTCAGCATCAGCATATATATGAACAACTTTAATCCCTTGTTCTTTTCGCGAAAAGATTACTTTACACTTTTTAAAACAGTTACATTTATCGCGGCCCCCCCCCCCATATCGCGGTCGTAATGAAAAGTTAACTGCATATATTATGAAATATAGTAAATGGACGTAGCCAAAATTGTGGAAACGAAACTAGAAACTCAAACTATCCAAAGAATATCCTTATTGTAAAATATTAATTTATATCATATAATAGTTAAAACTCCTTCATAATCAACTCGTTATCATCAGGATTTTACAAATGCTGCATATTTTATGATACTTGGTACAAAAATGGGACAAATACTACGACAATATAAACTCTGATATTATTTATATTTTCATGTTTCAAATTATTGTACAATTTCATAACAAATATGTACAGATATATTTAATATAGTTTTGGCACTGATTGCACTTTTAATTCGCCAAATTTAACAAACATATTCTCTATATTAAATTAAAATAATATGTTTTTATCTATATTATTTACGTAAATATAGTCTTAATAGTATTATAGGGTGTTAATTATTTAGCAAGACTTAAATATTCACTTTTTTATAGTTTACTACTGATAATTATTCAATAGAATATATAAGAAAATAATAATTTTATTGATTAGATGATTGTCTTTTATTTATATATAAATGTAATGTATTTTCCATGTAATAAATATATTAGGTACTTGTTATAAATTCAATATTGGACAAATTACCTTCTTTATCACATTGTGGGTGTATTATACTTGTATACTTTAAACATGAGTATACAATTAATTAATTAATCTATAAATTAATTGTATGTTATTTTCCTAATTATAGTAAACATTTAGTGGGGTACGTGCTGATGTGTATATTTAAACAATTCTAAAGTTTCTAATATCAACTTTTCAGATATTCAAGAATATAGAAGCACATCTGTTTAATTACAAAAACATTTCATACATTTTTTGACGCATACGTGCATATTTATATGATATATATTTTTATCCTGTTTCCTTTCTTAATGTTGAGTTTACTCATTCTCAGCCCATATTTTGCTTCGACAGTTTCTATCAAACACAACCGTAGCTGTCATAGAAATCTATAACTAAATTTAGAGCTCGACCAAACATATTAAAAAAGGTATTTCATAAAAATTAAGAAATTTGAGACTTTTTCACAGCCATATTTTTGTTTATAACTTTATTATAGATGTTTTGTACCACTCAAACTTCCATATATTAAATGAATATGACAATGTAACTATACATAGTTAAATTTTCTATAATTTTTTGCAAAAATTAAACTTTTGAAGCGTAATAATTGCGACGAATTATAAAGTGTTGTGGTTTATTTGTTCAAAGTAAAGTAATTCGTATTTTTTAATTCACATTTTTAATGACATTTTATAAAAAAAATTTGTTTGTTTTTTTGCCCTCAATAGTCTACAAACTAAAAACGTGATGCTTCAAATAAACACGTTTTCCGATTGCAAGTTGACAAAAGGTTGCACCAATTATGCGCTACTTACAAATCTCACCGATTAAATAGTGTTACGCCCTGAATATTATCTACCTTAGAAAAAGCAGCTGACGTTTTACCTAATTAATTTCATGCAAAACAATCACCGCTAATTTAAATCTATTTAGTTAAAATACTAGTTTTATACCATCTGAATAAAATAAAAGGAAAAATAAAAGATATAAGCATAAGCTTCTGGGCGAAAAATTAAAATCCAAATTCAATGAATTAAAAGCGCATAAAAATTCAAAAATTATTAATTTAGTAAAAAAAAATTCAAGCCCAAAACGGTTGGTAATCATAAATCATTCATTTTATTTAACTATTTTCCGTGTTTAGTTGCGATGTTTCACATACATTTATGTAACCACATATTTTTATTATGCGACTATATCAAGTGCACATTCTGCCATAAAATTAGATACGCGGCATTATTATGTTATCTTAATGTTAACATTGAAAAAACTACAATAGCAACCGACAACCGATATACATATATAAAAAACTACCATAGCAACCGACAACCGATATAGGTGTATCGGGTGTCGGTTGTTATTTTAGATTTTTTGGTATATGTACAATTAGTACATTTTCTATTTCCTCGTAAAAGTTGAAAATCACACTGAAATTATTTCAATATTTGAGCTTGAGAAAACTTAAAAAATACTAATCACGAGGTTATCAACAATATTTCAAATGAAAGTAATAAAAGTTTTGATTTATAAATTTGAATTTTTATTTAATTTGTACAAAACGATGCGCTTCATCGCGGTGTGCAGTTTTCCACGATTCCTCTAGAAGGCCAGATTTGGTTCCTGACACTCAGTCTTAAAGCATTCATCCAGGTCAGTCTTACATTTTTCAGTACAATTCAGTTGATTAGCACTACTTTTGTCCGGTGAGGAAGAACAAATTTTGTCGCACTCGTAAGCATTGTCCCAGCACTCTGTTCGACAACGCACTGATGAGTCATCCATTGCCAAAGCGCATGCTGTCACCAAGGCAACCAGGAAAGCGATACAAACCAACTGTATGGATGCATTGTAAATAGAGAGAAGGGAAAAGATAAAATAATGTACACATCGATTTTTCCTCAAATCTAAAGAATATCATTATAAGTATAAGTATTTTTTGTCTTCTTATTTAAATAGAATATACCTAATCATAGAATTAAAAAAAAAACTTATTTCTATAAATAAATATTACACAGAAATCTAGTTTTGCAAGTAAATCTGAATTACTCAAAAGATTTTCTAACTAGCTTGAAATTGTTCTTATTTGTATTTGCTAAAACCTCTAAATGTAACACCCTCGCTTTATAATCCTTTCTATACATTCTCTAGAACTGCATTTTAATAACCGACTTTAATAAATAATACAATTAAAATAATCAAATATGGTTTCCACAGAAATAAAATCAAAATAAATTCTTTTACATCTGAGTAATAAGTACCTCTTCAGTGCAGGTGGTTGCTCTAAATTCAAGTATATACCCATAACTAAAAGTGCAATTGTATAGGTTAACCAAAAATGTTATTGTTAATAAAGGATGACACCAAATAGGTAAGGCTTTATCCGAAGTTCAAATACTATCTATATAATAAGGTCAACAGAGTTAGATGAACATCTTAATATAGGTAACATAATTTATAAATACATTTATGTTCATTAACCTTTTAGTTAGCCTTTCTAGTTAATCAAATTCCGTTTTAAAGATTAATAAATTTTAAAATACAAAACATTTTTGCGAAATTTTAAAATTTGCTTTTTTGAACAAAATATCGATATTGTAAATATATAATACAGATTCTTTTTATAAACATCAAAATAAATTATCATACCTTCATTATAATTTCCAATGAATATATTATCGAAAGAAGCAATAAATGATGTGTGTGCACTCGAAGCAATGAGCTATAGGATTTTATATTACTTTAAATATATGATTGTTAATTGTGGGAAGCATACAGATGATGGCTCTTAATGAGTACTACCTGATATCAAGATAAAAAATTTCTTTAAAATACCGGCCTGTGTGATATTGGTTAATTGGTGGACCTGCAGTGAGAATATTGCCTTCTGACGCAATTTAATTAATTTGTATGTAATCTGGTTCATGTTTTGAAAGAGATATTACATATCACATAATGTACGTCCATGGTTATAAGGTTAACTCATTTACTAATGTTATAGTTGTAAAATATAAATAGAAGGGGGTGCTTTTGAAGTGCATGAATGTAGAATGCTTGTAATTTTCATGCTATTTTGCAGTATTTCAGGTGTCCTTCTAGTTAATTTTTAAATGATTTTATTACTAAAAATTGTTACTTTTGTTTAAATCACCGATAAGTTTAGCTAAAAATGATTTGTAAATAAGGAAAAATATGGAAGTGACCTGCTGTGAAATATCAATATAAGTGACAACTTTTCCCTCTACAAAATATAATGAGGTCATGATACATATACACATGTTTATTATCTTTAATACATATCAAATAATAATATAATAATTTGTGCCCTATAGCTGTTTTATGTACCAATATATAATATAAAAATAGAATAATAATAATTATACATATATACTAATCACACATATTGTCACTATAGTATCTATAAATGTATTGTACATAAAAATACAATATATAAGACGATTTAATACCGCATTATTGAAATTAAAAAATTAATTATTCTTTGCATTGCAACATTTTGAATACTTGAGATCTTAAAGTAAAATAATATATTACTTTAATAAAAAACATATATATTCTAATTCTAACTGAAAATCGAAAGATATAGTCAATGATATATATAATATATACATTTATTATTAAATTATTTTTAAAAACTATATAGGCCATACCGTTAAAAGCAAGCAGCAATCCAGAAAATTGGTTTATTGAATAAAATCAATGGAATAAAGTTTATACATAATAGTATATTCATTTCCATCGTATTTACAAATCTTTTCAAGATTCAGTAGATTTTTTCGGAAATAAACGAGAAATTTACCCCAATTTAAAAAATGCTATAGGCTTTGAAAAAGAACCAAAAAGTTAAGTAATAATTTTATTCAAAATTATTCATTTGGAATGACAATAAGGTAACTCTGGTAATCTTCAGTACCTTATATGAAATAAAATTTATTTATATATAGTTTTAGCTGTGTTATAATTTTATACGTGAGTCATATTTTATATATATATATTGTGCACATCTGACACGCAAAACATATTGTCATATATTAAAATATAACCATAGACATTACACTATAACTAAGGTATAGATATATAATGTTTATGAATATAACATAACAAGATACAATATCAATAATTATGTAATGTGCAAGTTACATTAAAAATAATTTAAATTAGTATTAAAAACAAATTGAGTTCAAACGCTTGAACTATTTATTATATCTCAATACTTCGAAATAGGTTTATAAAATAGTGCACAGTCTATATAATAGTTTAGTTTCATATATTAGTATAGTATAAATATCTATGACTTGCTATACTTCAATATTATTTTTGAATCTATATTACATACTTAGTTACTTACTTAGTTACCTTGTGGAAATAATTTATGGATTAATTATGAATTTCTTATTAAAGTTTATAAAAGAAAAGCATTTTTAAATCTAATGTTATTAATTTAACAAGTTTTGTTTTTAATCATATATATGATAAAATAGTTTATTTATATTTGCACAATCTTCAATTCCATCTTAGATTTAAATCTAAAATAATTTAAATAATCGATAGAATTAACTAGTTATAGAAATATAAATAAATAGAAGCGCCTTGCTTATCTTTTTCCGGCATATTATTTATATTTCTGAGTTAAACTGTTGAAATCTATTTTTCATTAATTATTATTGTTATCACTATTATTATCATTAATTATCATTTATTATTTTAGAAGTAATTTTACTTTGAGGTTAATAGAGGACAACTTCGTATTAAAAATCGGTCATATGAGTAATGACTATTTTTTAGAAAGCTTATGATCAAATGCATATGTTTACCCACGCACTATCTATAACTTTTCACGAGGAAGAAATCAATTGAAGGTAGAAATCTGTCGTATTGATACACAAGTTTGCCAACGTTGCAGCCATCCAAGGTCGCGTGAATCCTTTGCGGTTTCTCGTCTCAGTTTCTCTCTCTCTCTCCTCCCTATCTGTTTCTTTGAATTAATGATTACTAGCAAAGTTTGTCAGCTGTCTTTTGGAATTCCCTTACAAAAATATAGTTGCAATGGATTTACTAGCCAATAAAAACGGCTTAAAATATTAGCATTAAGAACTGTAGTGATTTTTAACCTTGAGAAATACGTTTATCGGAATTCCAATTCCTGATTGGCTGTTGTTTAATATTAGCACGAGATACTTTGAAAACAGGTTTATTTGTAATTGTTTTCTTCATCTATCAGGACCGTTGTTAATAAGCTTTGTTTTTTTTTCAAAAATAGACAATGTCAGAAAAACAGATAACAAATTACCAATGCTATGTTAATCTTCCGGATAACACACTATACCAAGTTGAAGTGACTTCCAAATGTAATGGACAACACTGCCTGGACAAGGTAGATCCATTTTATTTATTTGTTTAGTATTTATTTAAAAGTTTAGTAAAAATTTTAATATAACGGATTTATTTGTTTAATTTTTAATAATCGGAAATGTTAGTATTGATTTATTTGAAACACAATTATGTAGTTCCGTTTATTCTATTTGATATATCTTAATAATTGTAAATATATAAATAATAAACTTAAGTAAACAATATTATTTTTCTCAATCAGGTTTGCCGTTTATTGGGTATTGTGGCTGAGGGGGACTATTTTGGTCTGCAGTATCAAGGAAACAAGAAAGAATTGATTTGGGTCAATATGCGAAACAAGTTATCTAAACAGATGCACGGATCCCCACCTTACAGACTACTGTTCAGAGTTAAATATTTCGTTCCACCGCATCAACTTTTGTTACAAGAAACTAGGTAAGGATACTAATAAGATTTTACGTATTTTTTAAATAAGTTTCTTAAATTTATTTTTTATGGTCAATTAAATCTAATCTGGAAAAGAACTTGTTACGTATTTTAGGAAAGTCCGAATTAAATGTGTTTAATAGTGGTAATAACCTCGTTTGGAATATGTGTATTTCCTCATAACTTCTAGCTCATTTAAATAATTGATAATAACGTAAATTTATATGTGAATTGATTCTGTTAAATGTCTAACTAAAATGAAATGCACATTGTTTTAAAAATATTTTCATATTAATTTTTTAGGCATCAATTTTTCCTGAACGTTCAATACAATCTTATTCGAGACGTTTGGTGTGAAAACCTGCCCACGGAGCTGAAAGCGGAATTCCTGGCTTTAATGGCCCAATCCGCATTTGGAGATTTCAATGCTCTGACTTCTATGTCAAAGTACCCGCTTGTCTGGACGATTAATGAGGATGAATACTGGGTGAGTCATCTAAGTTGTTTGCGTTAACATATCGATCGATTAAGAAGTGGGTCAATGAACTATCCGATTAGTGAACTCTGTTTGTCTGCGCACGTATCTAACTACAAGTAATAACTTGATTTGTGTTCATTCGAGAACATTATAAAAGAACACGTGTTTGTTTACTTAAGGTTTTTTCATTTAATTAATAAATACCTTTCCATTTATTATCCTGTATGTAAAATAGCGTGTATATATATTTATTAATATAAATTTATTAATAGTAAATACAAAAAATACAATAATTTACAATAATTTACAATACAATAAATGTAAAATAAAAACATTCTGCGATATAAAATTATCCACTAAAAGCTAGGTACAATACATAAAATTTTATTTTATTTTAAACGATATAAAAAGTTATAAACAAATAATTTCATTTATTTTAGTTTTTATCTTTTAACAAGAGAACTTATTTCAAAGTGCTTTTTATTTATTTTTATGTTTATCTTGTATTTTTTATTGCGTGCTTCTCTGACACACTTCGTAATTTGTAATTTGTATTGAATTTTACTGGAGCGTGAAAGTGCTAAATTTACATATATTTATAATTTTCTCATTTGTGTAGTCAACTTTTACTTGATTAGAGAATATAAATAGCGGTCTAATCAACTTGGTTGCCATAATTAAACTTGCGTTAAACTATTTTTATATTTCTTGTTAGAAAATATTTCTCCAACAGAATGTCAATACTAAACAAAAACTTTTTTTGAACGTCACTTTTACCATTTGCCTTTTATTGAGGCAATTTATTTAAATTTGAACATATTTTTGTTTTTTTCCAATTCGGGAAAATATTATATATATATATTAAAACTTGTAATTTAGTTATATAGTAAAAAATTGTAACTGCAAAATATATTATTTATATCGGAATAATTAATATTACTTCTTTTTTGATTGATTTTTTCATTTTTAAATGAATCAGAGAGTTTCAAATGAATTTTAGGCCGGATAATTAGTTAATTTAAAAAGTTCTTTTAATGATTCGTCCTTCAGAATTCTGATCGAACGTCACGAAAGTGCAGTCATCGATCCTCCTCAAGCAGCAACAATGGTGGCAGTCATCGATCGTCGCTTAGCTCCACCGCTGAGATTGAGGAGAGTGGAGATCTTTTGTCTAGGGAAGTACTCGCGGCCATCAAAAACGTCTCCAATTGCAACGAATCCATTACTAGCGTTTCCTCGGCTGCACCAACAGTAGGCGGAAGAAACTCCCCACCGGACACCCACAATCAATTGGACGATGACCTGTTCAGGCTCACACGCCAGTTTCACCATGACTTGATCGGGGTGGAGAAATCGACCGCCGAGTATCGATTGATCAAGTTGGCTGAGTCTAAAATCCCTGCCTACGGGACTAGCTACTATCAGGTCCGGGACTGCTTCAGCGTTAACCAACTTCTTGGAGTGGGACCTGACTCCATCTGGCTTCTTACTCCAGAACGGAAATTGCTAAATCGGTGAGTCTTTCCTCTTGGAATTATACGCCATTTGCACAATTTTAAATATTGTGCAAAATAAAATCATAAAAGTCACAAATTAAAAAATAGCTTTTCTATCTGTAATACATTTCATGTTAAAAGTCCGCTTAACGCTTCCTTTAAGCCTCTTTCTAAGATTTAATCATAATTGGTAATCGCATTTTGCTTGTGACAACAAGAACATACCTTACATGACCTAAAATAATTAGCGCACGGTGTACTTCTTTCTCTTCCTCTGTGGCCTAGAAGACAGCAAATACATATTAGTTGCTGTATTATTAGACGAAGCATTGCTAATTCTGAATGAAGTATCAATTGTTACTGAATGACCAAACTATATAGTTACTTTTTGTAGTTTGTTATAGTCACGTAGAGACTATGTCATTCAGAGACGGTATTTGGTTAATGTGATTAAATATGATTATAACAACTCTTCTTCTTTATTTTTAACTAATCACGTACCATTTCTGGCTTCACGTAATCTATAAACTCCAAATAATTCGTCAGTGAGATAACTATAGAATAGGAGCAGAGAGAGCATAGATAAGCCAAGCGCGAATTGGAAATGAATTCATCACAAGATTTTGGCATTATCTTTGTCTTCTTAAATTGATAAAGAATATTCAAAATACGCAATCGTTAGAGAATATTCGCAACTATTTTTAGTTTTTTCCCTCGCGAAGATTTTCTTCCTGTTTTGACAAAAAAAAGAGTAGATTATTTTCTATGATTACAGCCAAAAGATATTCTTATTACGGCGAATATTTAAATTTGAATATATATATTTCTTCTAGGCATGTACAAAATGTACTTTTCACTGTAATTATGATAAAATTATTATAATCTGTTCAGAATAATTATTTGAAATTTAAATCATTGAAAAATTCATTTTATTGATTATTTGTTTCAGGTACTATTACAAAAATGTGTCCAAAATTTCCGAAGCAAATCACGTGTTCTTCATAACTGTGTCCGGGGAACCTGGGGTGCCCCCCAAGGAAATGGGTTTCGAGCCGGTGAGCAATCGGGCAGCTACATCCCTGTATCGGTTCGTCACTGAAACACATTGCTTCTTTTGCTGTGATTCTGTTCGCACAGAACTCGAAAATCAGACAACACGTAGCGTGAAACACGCCTTCAATTCCTTGATTCATGATAAAGGTGACAAATGTAAGCTTTGCAATATTTGTGTTGTAGTTTATTATTTGATATATATTTTAATTATTTGTTGACAACATAGGAGCCAAATTCGATCAAATCGTCACAAAATATTATACGTTTGCAAAATTATACTATATAGGTAGCCACGTATGACCTTGGTGACTAGATATGTGCATCTTTGTATGTCCTTCTAGAGAGTTGATGGTTTTAACGATTTAAAGAATAAACCGTTTGCTTCATTTGAAACCTCCCCTCTCTTCCAAGGCAAGGAGTAAAATATGAGAGAGAGAGAGAAAATGAGGAGTTAGAGGAACCAATCACCATTGATCAATTACTAACGTGCTGCATCTAGTAACCTTAAGTGTTCTCCGCGTGTTGGGTCATATGAGGTGAAGCATTCCGGTAAACGACCTTCGGTTGCTTATGACAGCAAACAAGATTAATCTAGTTTATGACAACAAATATAAGGACAAGTACCGCGATACGTATTGTAAACATTTATATGAATTTATAATTCATTGACGTCAAATGACTTCTGAGAATTCTACCTACCATACACTAGTAAAACAAAGTTATCTAACTGTTAAATAACATTCATATGATGCTCTCTTCACAGTCCCCCTCGGTGTAAATGTATAGAGAGAGAAAGAGAATTTAAAGAACATTGAATGAATCATGGAACGTCGGGTGTCCTTTCCTTAGAGTTCTAACTGACGTCAGGAAAATAGTTTTGTGCAGGACAGACACGTAGAATAAAATTTCAATGTTAACGAACTTTGATTAAATATCAGTGGTTGATTTTCAGCGATTATAATAATTACCAAACCAGATATTGACTGAATTGTAATTTTGCCGATATCACGATATCATGTGCTTTATTTACAATGTTTAATTGCGAGCGTTTTTTTTAAATTGACTGGTAGTATAATATAGCAATAACCGGCATTCACAATGAAATAAAATAACATTCATATTATCCTCAAATTTTTCCACAATTCGTTCACTCTATTCAAGGTCATTCAAATATTGATTCAACCTAATTCTAGAGCTGAGTTTGATTATCGTCGTGGTTTTTGCTGCTCTTGATAGATCGATAAAAGAATTCCTCAAGATTAGTTTTGTTACTGTTAGCTCAACAGGAAATTCATTTCAATAGATATTATATTCCACATAGAATTAACGATGGCAGCTTTGATTAAATATATTTCTCTATTGAAGACGTTTTTCCTCTTCTTCTACATATTATAGGCAATCAAGATTATGTGTTCGACATTCGCTACACAAATCGGGACCTTTATGACTGCGCGCGTCGCCAACTCTACCAAACCAGCTGCTCTATTCAACAACAGTCGGAAAATGACGAGGTTTTCCATCCGATGACCTCATTCCTGAACGGCGATATGGAACATGGTCACTCCAACAATCTGCATCACACGACCAGTTGTCATAGCAACGGACATCACCACCACCACCACCACCATCACCATAGCATCAAGCATCATCCTCACTTGAAGGAGATTGGCAAGTCTCAGTCCTTAGATTTCGAGTTAGGATCCGACGAAACGAAGGAAGTAGATGCAGAGGAATCAAATAAGATTGAGAAATCGTCACCGGAAACTGTTGCTCCTGACGACAGCACCAAAGCTGACGATCAAGTTGGCGAGTCTCGTAACCAGCATGAAAAGAGCTCGAGTCCACCCAGTGACAGAAGCACAGAGAAGACGATAACTCCGCCTCCTCATCAGCCCTACAAGCGGTCCCGTCATCGAACGAGAACTGATTCTTCCACTTCGGACGCCAGTAGCGGGAGTTCTTGCTCAGTTCAAGAGGAACTTAATCATCTCAAATCAGAGCTCGCCCGTCATGAAGACTCTTTTTTGTGCCAGGTAGGAACTCTTTCTTTATCCATTGTGTAAGGTTGATTGTTGACACTACATTCACAATTGAATTATTGCGAAAGTTCAGTGGTCACGTGACTCCATTTTATTGCCTTAAATGAACTAATGCGCTTCAGATGTATAATTACTTAGTCATGTTCAATTAAAATTCCAGTTTTCTCATAATTGTTTGTTGAACATAGCAACCAAATACAGAAAACTACTTTTAGTTTAATAAGTGGCCACTTGAACAAGCTGATCTTGTGACCACAAATTGAGCTGCGTATTTTTAAACATCCGTATTTCCTTTTTCAGGTGTGCATGGAGCGCGAATTGGCTCGAGTTTTCATCCCCTGTGGACACCTAGTTTGTTGTGCTGAATGCTCCCTGCAAGTGGAGTTCTGCCCTCTCTGCAGAAGTGACATTGAGCGTCGTCTTCCAGTGTGCCCTCCATGGAGGGTCCCAATGTCCGTAGGGTCTGGAAATACGAGTCCCATCAAAGAAATTGAATAACTCAGTGAAAGGACACCTTCTTTTGTTATATCTGGTAGATAAAAACACTCACTATATACTGCATGTTTGTATTTATTCTAAACAGGAAAGATTGTTTTTCCTTCGTTTTCTGTGAATTTTCGACAGTATTATGTAATGTCAGAAATCTCTCGATCTTTATCCATACAGAATAACAATAACTGTATTTTAGTATTTTGTAAATAAGTACTTTAGATTTATTGTGTCAACATTTTTATTATTATTAAGGGGAACTTTTCTCAACTTGATCAAAATGGCACTTCTTATTTTTTAGCAGAATCTCACTCTAACTAAATTCCGGTTTTTTCATAACTCCCGTTGAAAATTTCTTATATTTTTTTGTTGTGTTATTTTTTGTAAATATTACGATAACTTTGTTATTTATGTTTTCTAATGTGATCTTAATTAATTGCCTTCTTTGTATTGTAAACTATATAATATACCTACCCCACTTTTATATCAATATTCCGCACTTATATTCAATGTCAATGTTGGCGTCGCCGTTCTACTATAAAAACCAAATAAATGCATTTACAATCGCTGTTTATATAATTCAGTGATAACAGAAAAACATTTGTGGTTTGTGCTAAGCTCTTATGCTTAATAATAGTGCATACATGGTGTTATTGTACCATCGGTAGAATACTATTTTCCCAGCACTCACTATGTAGTTGATGTAGTCTCGATAAATAGAAATCTGTACATAGAAATATATAAAACAATTCTTTCTGTAAATATAATTGAGACTTCGTATATCCTTTTTTTATGATTTAACAAATCAAAACTCAGGAAGTCTAAATACCTACGGTTGTATTTTGGAAGAAACGCCTCATTTTATGAATCCTACATTTTGTTACATGGTTTGATGAACGTGATGTTTCTTTCCTTTTTTTGTATAGTTAATATTAACGTTTATATATAACATGTTATAATGTTATACAATGATATATATTTATGTATTCAACAATATATTATGGTTAACGGTTATGTTTGGCTTTTTTATTGAATCTCTTTTTTTGTTGGATAATTTAATCTATTTTGAATTAAGTATCAATATTAATTTAAACGATATTTATTAAAACTAAGAATATTTCCATTGCTTCTTTATTTCTTTTTTTCTATTGCAATTCTATATACTTGTTAATAACATCTGGGTTATGAATGAATGTTATTTAGTCTCACATGACTTGTAGCATAGCTTTGCTTACGTCAATATATATACATGGACTATTCCTTGGTTCGTCATATCTTATAAGTCTCATGAATACAAAGGACAGAAAGGTTGTCTCACGTGCTCTGCCGCCACATATGCACACAAAACAGGGTTGGCTGTTTGACAATACGTATTCTTTGTCTTTTCAATTCAGTTTACGGAAATGTACAAATTAAACCATAGTAAACGCAATATTCTAAGTTGTAATGAAACTTTCATTCCGATGTAATTAATGTTATGGGAAAGAAAACAAGGAAATATGAAAATAAGAGAATACTACAATAAATGAATTGAGGTACTTATAGCCAACAAAGCTTTATGATTTAGCTTAAATAGCCTAAACGTCTATTATATGTACTATATATACATATTTTATTATTTAGGAGTATTTACAGTTCATAGTATTCACTAGTCCAAGAAGTGTTCCCATTTTATATTGCGCTAAATTACAGTTAATGTATGAATATGTTAGGAACATCTTAATATGTAGATAGATACTATATTAACATATTCAGATTGGATCGCTTGATTAATAAAACCATTACAGTGCCAAAAGCCATAGTGGTATAAATAATTGTTTACTAATAATCCTTTGTTAATATTTTTAATACTAAACATTACGAAGTTTAATATAATGTATTTAAATTTTATTGAAATTATACTCGATTTCTTATTTATAATTCACATCTATAATTTATAAGATTGTCGTTTTGTTAATATAAATTCTAACTGAGCATTTAATTTAATTTTCAATAGAGTATAATACGTTAAATACATATAGTATATATCATTTTTGAATTGCCTTCTGGGTAATGTTTTATTATTGAAATGTATAATATATACCTATAACTTATGGTACAGTGTATAATTGTAATCATAATAATATGTAAGCCAAGATACACATCTACGTAGGATACTTTGAACCTGTGCACTGAACACAAGGTCAATGGTCATTTTGATATATGTTTGTACTTTATAAGACTAACTGATCTTCATATAGTTTAACAGAACTTTGTATGGGAGTTTACAACTTCCTGTAGTTAGATATGGCTCCGCGTCATATATAATTCCTTAAATGTCAGATTACAGTACACTAGACCGGGAAAGATTTATGGGTGTCTAAAACAATGTTATCACTAAAAAAGTACGCAAGTTTAACATAATATGCGAATTAATTTTGATGTGTAATATATATACGTCGGGATTAGTCAATAACTTTAATTAATTTTACATTGAAATAAATTTACGAACTTTAAAATTACAAATTAATAAAATATCCATACAAAATATATCCATAACATAATTAATACACCAACATTTGCTTCCAGTAATAGATTTAATGATTATGACAAACGAAATTAGGATATAATTATATAACGTCAACGTTCCCTTAAATCGTATTTGGTAGCAATGTAATTAATAGACAGAGGTTTTATTTCTAACGTAATTTTATAGTTGTATTCCATAGTATAAAATCAAAAAGGTATTATTTGTAGTACTGAGGTTAATATTTATGATTTTAAGGAAGGAATGGACTATATGCCTCGATAAAATAATTGTGTATATAGGTACTGTATTTACGTACCTGTAGGCAAGTATATATTAAAACTATAAACTATAAGCAATCATTTCTTGTAGAGGAACCAAACCATTAAATATGACATGAAGATTATTTTATTACTATATGCGAACAAAAGTTTTCCACATAAAATATGTAATCATACTCGTCTGTACGCTAACGCCTTAATAAAGTCTGTTGAGAATAAATAATTATTGTATTATACTGTAGAAGCAATTATATCCTAAATTGCATTCATGACTATGATAGGCGAATTGATTTTCGCCATTATAGGCAGACCCTATATAGCTAGCTATATTGGAAATAGTCTAATATAATACCATAAATTCAGTATAATGTTCATTTTATCTCTTATTCATCTCCAAATTTAAACCTAACAATTTCACAATATTTATTTTAAAAGCGTCACATATAATTTAGTTTTATTGCTTCCAAATAATATATTATATATTTTAAATAGTTGGTTTATAGTCACCATTCTACCATTCTACAATTAAAACAACCCACGTCACCGAATATAAATAGATACTGTAACTCGGATTTGCGGATATTACACAATATTATGTCATATCTAAAATAATATTGTTATGTTGAGTACATTCTGTGCATTATATGCTTCCCCCATTTATGAGAAATCTGTGACTTTATTTGAAAACCCATGTGATCCTTTCCCACTTAATACTCCTACACCTTCGATCTTGTGATTTCCCAATCCTAAATGACATTGATTGATGCGCGTAAAGCACACAGACGGAGAGAGTACATTCCCTTAGAGTTATACCTATGTAAAATGTAAACTGCGTACGTTTAGGTAATGCGGTGAAGATATAAGCCTTATTGCATTCACTGAATAGTTGAATGTAAATTATAAAATATATAGGTACAGGGTGAGGACAAATTATAACATATACACAGACTATGATGTCGAAAAGTCGAATTAAAAATGTCTCCAACCAAAAGGACAAAGTCCTTCGGCCTTAAATAACTCTATTGATGTGATCACTCTAACATAGCTATATTTACTTTGAACCAACTTATTATTTGGAATATCCAATATAGATATTAGAAACAAATGGTACCTATAAGCTAAAAATAGCGCATGAAATCATTACTATATTTGTTTTTAAATGACTAATTGAATCCTAATTGAAATACTTATGACTTATGATTAGGCAAACTAATTTTTAGCAATTAGTCATATCATGGATACCAAAAAACATTACTTAAAATAAATTATCGATTACTTCAATATTTAAGTTAACAAATTGTGAGATATTAATTGATTTCGTTATTATTTATAATTAAACAAATAAATTATAGGTTTTCACCATTTATATTTCCTAGATACTCATACACCATCAAATATATAATTCTATGTTCTTTAATTCTTTAATCAGCGCAAAAACTATAAATTTATTAATTGAGGAAATTCCCCTAAAATGAGCAGACAGTATTGAGTTCGCATTTATATTACGAAACAACAATTATAATTCTATTTATAAAAAAGCTACCCACTTTTCAGAAATTTAAAACCGTCATTAGAATCTTCAATTAAAAATTCAACAACTCAGATTGCTTTAACAAACTTTAAATATCTAATTACAGCTACTGTCTACAGACTCGCATATTAAAACTTATATTTAATAAAATTCAATCAAATAATATATTATTACATTGTATTTTTAATTACTACTAACGTTTATTTATAGTAGTAAATCGAACATATTTCGCTTTATACGTTTATTTATATTTTAAATTTTCTTCACTTTTCTGATATGAATTAGAACAATAAATATATAATGAAGCACCGTACTTCAAATAATAGTGTTTTTTTTTTTATGTGTACATTTAATTGTATTTATATGCAATAACGTTAAAATTTTGAACAAAACAATATAATAACACATGAGTGCTCCTATTAGACAACTACAATAATATATATAACAATTTGGAAAAAATGTCGTCTTATTTTATAAGAGATTTCATAAGATTATTATATAAGATCCAAAATTTCCAGTCATTGAATATATTCTGGAGTAGTGTGTACGTCATGATATTAAATGATCGAGTTTTGTGAATTTTTATTATAATTAACAGTATTAACAGTATTAATATATAATATATTTTGAATCTATCAAGAATAATTAACACTTAGATTTTGTTATTATAACTCGATTTTTATTAAATGTTGAAAAAGATGACAGTATGTAGTCTTATTTTTTGTTTTATATTCACAGCGATCTGCAATGAAATAGTCAGACGGTAAAGAATTTTTTATAATTGAAAAAGTTAAAATCATAAAGAAAGACAATATTTTTTCTTATAATTCATATCTGAAATAAATATTATTTGTAAAGGAAAGGAAAATATGTTGAATCGTATTATAATATTAAAATTTTTGAATGATTTATTTTACATATAAAATCAAGGGGGTAATAAATACTTATCTTAATAATAAATAAACACAGCAATATCAATTCTAAAAGGGATATAAAAAAGTAATTTACAGTTTTTAAAGTTCCTTAAACTTATGAGTTGTCAAGATTTCTTTCTGATGGTGATGGTGAAAGTGGTGATTCGCTATAACAGTTACTCGGTATAACAATGCCAATCTTAACCTCATCGTGCTGTCCAGAATGATCGGAAATTGGAGGTACCACAGAGTGTCCGCCATAATTAGGAGATGATGGTGGGTTTCGGAGGTTTGATTTGGTCCTTTTCAAGTGATCTTTCACAAGTTTTAACTAAAATAAGATAATTTTTGAAATATTATTCGTTTTTGAAATTATTTTCAAAACATTATACATTAAAGAGAAACAAAAAGGCAAATGTATTTATATTACTATTAAAAATGCAAGTAGTATAAAGTTATATAAATAAATAAAAAATATCGAGTAAAAACACAATTTAAATACAATATTTAAATATATCGTTGAATAATTCAATATCAAAATATTTTTAAAAGTAATAAAATAATTTAAATAATTAATATAAATAAATAAAATAAATTAATTTATATAATTAAAACAATTAATTTTATAAAATATTTAATATCAAGAAAATTAATCTAAATTGTAATATATTTTATTTACACGTTTTAGTTTTTTCAAAGATGCTTATAATTTAACAAAAAATTTAATTTAATAATTTAACTTAATAAAAATCAAATTGACTTTATCCAAAAATAAACGTAGACATTTTTTTAATCAGATTTCATAATTATATCACAAGATTTCCACAACACCAAATCTGAACTGTTTTAAATATTCAATAACATAACCTAAATATTTTAAATTTTTTGTTTATTTAAGTATCCTAATAGCTAGTGAAACTATACAAATAAAAAAAACATATATTGACAAAATATAGAAATGTATGGTTCGTTTAGACTCACAACAAATCTCCTATACTATCAAATATAACAACTTATTTATTATCCGTTAAGTTACACAACATGTTGCTAGAATCAATGCATATACGTATTTTATCTACACTACATTCGATCTGTACCTGATTCCTCGCTCCTCGTATAGCACACATCTGACAGACTCCAGGTGAGGTTGAAATCATTGGGGACATTCGAGACTCCGGTGCCCGATTGGTCAATTGAGGATTATAATCAATACGGCATACAGTTACGTCATCAAACTTAATGTGGGGATGTGTGAGATGTGGACATGTGAGATCGTACTGGGAGGGTCTCGAGAACAGCCAGTTGTGCACGTCCTCAGAGGTCATATTAGAGGACAACACCGATGAAGGAATGTTACTACATGTTCGGCCCGCTGTTGACTCTTCTTCATGATTTGAGTCAATTGGATGGGTTGGAATTGCCCATCGGTTACGTAAGACAGTTTTCTTTCCGGCAAGTGGTTGTCGTCCACGTTCTCTAAGTGGCTTGTCACTGTTTAGCTATTTTCGGAAGAAAACAAAAATATTGGATTACTATTTCTTACCAAACGTGGTTTATTTAAACAATTTATATTACATAAATTACGCCTAAAGAAGAAACGGATAAAATAAATTATGTAATTACTTCTAATGAAACTTTGTTGTAGTAATACAACTTGTATTCTTCAACAACATTCCAACAGACAGCTAACGAACGACGGAACGCAGAAAATCAATATCCACTCGTCGGTGATTGGCTGAGAGGAACAGCATCACAAACTCTCTCTCTTACTCTAAACGTCTGTGTCTGCTGTACGGCGCTGCGTCGGATGTCGGCAATGGTTAGGCTAGGCAATCGATAAAATTGTTTCTCTATGCATGCAGTCGATCCTGCCTGACTGTTGTAGCATACAGACAATTAACTAAGCATTTTATTACATTTGATTTCATATTTTTATTCTGAATTGACGGTGGCTGCAGTTAAACAAATTGTGTATGATTCTCGACTTGAACGCCTATAGGCTAAGATGACCAACCCAAATCCGCAGAATTACGATTTTAATGAAGTTCTAATTGCTGAAATCAAGAAGTACGAGGCCATCTACAATTCGAACAAGGTCAACTATCGTGATTCATCGCAAACCAGGAATGCTTGGGAGGAAGTGGCCCGAACAGTCGGGAAAACTTGTAAGAATAATTTGTGGATAATGTTACAATAAAAATGTTGCTGTTAAATATATATATCGATTTTTATACAGCTGATGAGTGTAAAAGGAGATGGAACTGTTTGCGTGACAGTTTTCGTCGTACGAAACACCGCGTAGAAGAAGATTCAAAGAATGATGGACAGCCCTGTGGCACCCCTCATTGGCGTTATTATTCACAGATGTCATTTCTGTCAGAGTTCGTTAAGAAGAAAAGGTGAGTTGTTTTTGCTGAATGATTGTTTATAATTAGTTGATCCGGTTAAAAATTTAACGATTCAATTATACATTGTTTAGATGTAAAATATTGTTTACATAATTGAGCACTACAAAAGCATACGTTTATTAAAACAAATTTGGTTGGTCTCTTAAATATTGAAAACTGTAGCAGATTGATTCACTGAACCTTGTTTTGCGTTAGTTATTTATTTTTTGTTGGATTCCTAAGTAACTTAATGCGCTGTTCTAAAATCTTCTGGAGGCCACTCTTTATTTTGGTAGATTTTCGGCATAAACGATTGATGACGTCACGAAAACTCAAAAACTTTATT
>JAUZNC010049989.1:77963-104362 GCA_034780395.1 Vannuccia rotundouncinata | reverse complement strand
TATTTTGTAATACCTTATAGCATTGTGCGTTTGACAAGATGATGAATAAAGCCTATTATTATTATTATTATTATTATTATTATTATTATTTGAGAGATAGAGAGACTAAGAATTCAGTAATAAAGTAAATTTACTGTGAGAAGGCAGTTCAACCGACAGAGAGCTCGTGAAATGTGGAATAAATCAGTAAGTAACACACCTCCACTATCTTTCTAGATTTTTTTTGGTCAATTGTTTTATATTGTTAAATTTGAGTTACAAGTTTAAAATATTTTTTTTATTTTGGTTGGGGGAGGGGGGAGCGTTTCAAATTTTGTTTTCTATTTTTTGAGTAATAAGTCAATTTTTTTTATTTTGACTGTGGGTGGTGGGTGTAGGGTGAAGGTGTGAAGGGGGGGTGATGAGTCATAAGCTAGAGTTACACATCCCTTACTACTCAAATAGAAATTATTATTTCTTTTAAGTCTGCTATAACCGTATTTGTTTTATAATAAAATAGAAAGTAACAAAAAGTATGTGTTGCGGTAAAACTATACTTTTTAAAAGAAATTATAGTTTTACTGTAACACAGACTTTTGTTTCTATTTTATTATTTTATCATGTTGCAAAGGGAGAATCTCTTTTTTATATATTTGTTTTAGTTTAAAACAACTTTTAGTGAGAAATAAATCTGATAAAAGTTGACCTTGCACAAAATTTTGTTCGCTTAATTTATTTTATAAAAAAGAAACTCTCTGTTGAACTTCTGCACGTGGAAGGGTCTTCCTTGAAGGATGAATCGACATTTATCGTCATCTAATGGCAGCAAGACAAGAAAATTATAAAGTTTGAGAAAATTTATATTTTTAGTTATATCAAATATTTCAATTTTTTTCAATAAATGTTCCAATAAAATATTTTTTTTTTAATAAATAGCTTTTATATAATTCATAATTTTTAAATATGTTAAAATATCTATTTAAATGCTTTTAAATTTAAAAGCATATTTTGTATTTAATCAATTTATTCTTATAATATTCTCGTTTGAGATTATTAAATTGATTAGAATTGTGTTTTCCAATTATTAAAGTAATGCTTAATTAATTGACAAATTACGATTAGGTTGTCAACCATGAGCATAACGATTCTAATATATATATCATAAGGTATGAATTCAATTTTAAATAATATTTTTGTAGAAATTTGAAACAATCACACTATTGAATCGGTAAATGATCCCACATATTTTTTCAGACGAATTTTTTTTCAAGGTCAGTCAGAAATAGGGCGAAGTTGCTCAGTAGGACTTTACTATTCGATCAGTTGATATAATTAAATAATTATAAGCCATACAGTTAATTGCTTCAAATTATTTTAGTTAATATATAACTAATATTTAATATAATATGTGAAAACATTTATTGTGACAACGATTTACAAATGAACAAAAACCTGTTTTGCAATTTAGTATAATTAATTTCTTGGTAATTTTTTAAATTAGTAGGAACCAAGCATTTCAACATTTCAATTATTAGTATGAAATTTATTTTCAAAACAATTTAAAACTATTTTATTATCCCATAATTAATCGTATAAAACAATCATTTTATGTATTTTTTAATATTTTTTTTAGTATATTGAAACATAGAATGTAATTTAACCATAAATATGATATTTTTCATATAAAATTACTTGTTAAATAAAATAAAATAAAAACATTATGTATTAATTAAACTACTATGACAAACTAAATTAAATTAAAATTATTATTTGTTTACGATTATACTATATTACATAAGATATATTATTGTATTTTGACAGGTGTATTTCATACAGTTTTATAGATTAATTGAATTAATATTAATTGAATTTTTATCATTTTCTAAAAGATTCTGAATACAATTTGTCTAAAAATCGACTAAGAATCTCTAAAACGTATTATCACAGTGTAAGAATTTGTGTAAGAAATGTTCACTGATAATTTCCTTTAATATTATTTGTACACCTTCTTTGTGAGAGCTAATAGAAAATTTCTTCCAAATATTTTCATATATAATAAAAATAAAAACCACTGTTAACGGAAGCCTTCCATTTCTTACGATATGAAAGAATGGTTTGTCACGGCATGTTATCAACTAATTTAGTAATTATGGTAACTTTTATAAAATTTGGGTATTGTTATCGTTTTAAAGGAATTTGTTCACATTTTTTTTATTTCTGGATTTTTATAACAGAAAAAATGTTAGCGGAATATTTTTTTCCACCTACGCTAATTTTCAAATTGAAAATATTAAATTGAATTAACTTTTTTCAAGTTTAAACGTATAATTTATTGTAAAGGGTTAGGTATATTGTCTCGTTAATAGGTTTTTTTATTTTATATAATTTAGTATTATCAGTTATTTATACGGCTATGTATTTTGAATAAATTGTAGTATAAGTTACTCTATAAAACGATCAGGTTTTAAGAGTAAAGCTTTTAAATATTCATTACTACAAATAATAAATAACTTTATAATATGTGTAGTGTGCATTAATATTTTATGATTAATGAAATTACTTTATTTTACGAAATAAATCTGCCTATTTTCACTAAATTTTCATAAATTTATTAAAGAAAATTTGAATATTTGACAATATGGAAAAAATTGTTCTGGTGCCATTTTAAAATATTCTATTCCATGTTTCACGCAAGCTCAGTGACATTGGAATTTAGAAAACTTAGTTCAATTGGGTTAAAAGACAACTGACGTCATTCCAATTTAATTTTCAGAAGAATTCTTATTATTTCAAGTACTAAGCATACATTAAGCAACCTCCTCCCCAAGCTTGATGAAAAGAAACATTCTTAACGCAGAACGAAGTTGCAAAGTCGACCATTTTTTTTTAATTTAAGGCTTACAAAGGTAATAAACCATCGTCATTAAAAACTGATAAACATCTGACAAGGATGTCAGCCAGGTAAAGAAAATGTCGGCCTTGTTTTTTGTGATTTGAGTTAACATCACATGGTGCTGCGAAGAGAACTAAAAGAAAATGAAATTCTGTAATGTGATTTGAAAGCCCACGGATGCTAAAATTTGTAATTATAGCGTATTTATAAATAAAGTTAATGAGAAAATTTTCCACATATAATTCATTCATGTGAACAGATATATTTTGCGTAAGTAAATTTATCTAATGATATTTCAATAACGTTAACATTTTTTTAATAATAATTTCGGAAATCGGCAGTGGGTCGTTAACTCTTAGCAAAGTTAGAACACACATACATTCGAGTGATTGGGGGATTGTCCTAAATGTAAAATATGTCTATCAAACATTAGCATTATATGCAATCCTATTTTTACGTCACTCATAAAATTATAAAGTGGTTAGATCTTATTCCTATGGGATTGAAATCAGAATTTGAGACAGAACAAGGATAACTTGAATATCAAATCTTATATGAAACTATTTCATAAATCATTAGCGCAAATATTATAATAAAAAAACCTTTTTTGAACGAGTAAATATTGATGAATATAAATTAATAAACCGAAAATAGTTTTTAAAAATTAATAAACTAATTTTATTGACAGAACAAATTTTGGTCTTGTTAGTGAATTCCCAGTTGTCATAACTACTTCTTTTTTATAATTATCCAAAAGGGAAAATTAAATTAATCAACTGTTGAAGAACTTTTTAATAATGGATCAATTTACCTTGGTTATGAAAGGCTTGCTTACTCTTAGCTCTTTTTCTGAGAAAACTAATCACATTTGAAAATGTATAATTGGGGGGTTAAAAGTATAAATTTTCATGTTGAAATAACCAAATAATTAAAAGGTGGTCTAATTTTCTTTCAATTTAAATTAGTTCTATAGTTTTAATGGTTCGGTTTGCAATACAATTAAATACAAATATTAGTTAAAAATCATTTCTCACAAATTCTTGCAAAAAAATTTAAATTCCTTTTTTTTCAAATAGTTTCAGATTACAAAAATGAAGTCAAGTTATCATATATGTGGTAAAAAATAAAATATGATATACTCCACTATATAGGAACATCATATCAAGAGTTACCCTCCAAAATAATACAAAAAAAGCGAATGGCAATCAATCAAAATGTTGGTATGTATTTTAATGTTAATGTATCTGAATATTTTTAGTTTTACAAGTTTACCTATATTTTAGCTGGGCTTACTTCAAACTAATCGCTTAACCTTTATCAGACGGTAGTATGAAATAAAACACACATATATATATAAGGATTAATAATATATTATGGTTATTATAACGATTCTTGGACAACTTCGCCAATCTTTGTAAACTTCAGATACATGGTCCGAGGAGTGGAAATATTCAACTAAACTAAGTTTTATTGAGTTAATCTTGATCAACTCAGATGGATTACATTCGTTCATGAGCGCGTCACCGTTTGGCGTAACCAAACCACCAAAAAATTATCCAAAAATGAATAAACTATATATAGCCTAAAGGAGAAATTAATGATTATAATTAAATTACAAAGCTAAATTTATTGACTAAAAATGGTTCGGATGCCTCTTATTGATCTGAATTGGGAATTAGTTCTTCTTGATCTGGATTTTTTTGTTTATTTGTTGTAATTGATAGACAGATAGGTGGAATACATCAATAGTAATTAGGTATAGTTTGTTATATGAATATTATATGATTATATTGTTGTACTATTTAATCCCCTGTATACATAAAACAAGCTAAAAACTATGAACTCAATATGTTCCATAGCATATCTTCGATCCGACAGCGACTTTTGATTGGATTAGCTGTGGAACTGTAATATTATGCTAAAGGGGTGATTAACTTATGGATTAGTGTCATAAATGATAAAGCTGTACTCTGTTTGAACACATGATGGATTAACTAGGATAAAAGCAAAACCATCGGCTAACGTATAATTAGCAAAAGAGTATATACATTCTGATAGTATGAAAATACGCCTACCCTAATTGCTTTCTTATAAAACAATCGATAATGCCCCCATATAGGTTACTGCACAGTGTTTTCTGCTAATTATATTCAAAGCAATTAGCTGTGTTGACTTAATAAAGACCTCGGAGTGCGAAATTATGTACACTTTTCTGCTTTGTAATCAAAATTATGCTCAAACTTATTTTGATATACAAGAAATGTGTTTATATTAACGAAATGGGAATACAACGATTTTCGTTAGAAATATTTACCGCTCTTATGTGAACTGGAAATATAAAGAGTTTATTTCTGTACTGTAGGTACATATATCAATATCACAATTTTAGGATGCAAACTATAGTTTTGTGTTTTTAATGCTGGGCTCTTTGCATTCCTATTAATTAAGGATATTGGAATTTTTAATATTAGATATTTTTCGGTATAATTTTTTAATAAATATTTAAGTGAACTGATTTAGTTTAGCTCTGAACAAAGTGAAATGTTTTCTTGCTCCAGTTTATATTAATAATTTATTGATTAAACTCAATTTATGTATTAAAAATCTATATTTTTATTGACGAAATTATTTCACAAGTAAAATAAATAGAGGTTCTAAATGATTTTTGGAACTTTGAATATCTACTTGTAACCGTTAAATTTTTGTGGTTATTATTTTTAAAATATTTCAATTATTGAATTTAAAAATTACTTTAATTAAAGTTTCACACTTTTTAACCACTCAAATTGGCTACATTTTCAATAATACAGAAAATAATATAATACTAAAAAATAAATATGCAACATTTTCATTAATCAAAGATGTTGAAAAATCATAAATTTTAAATATTCGATTGAGTTGTGTACTTTAACTCCTTATTCTTCTTTTATATTATTTATGGCCAATTGTCAGCACATTAATTAATGCAACGGACAATATACCAAGCATGTGCACTCTGTAATTTGTTGAAATGACAGCGATCCTTTATTCCTTCAAAAACAATATATAAAAAAATCCCCAAGTGCACAAAGCAGATAAAAATGAAACCTGACATGCATAACAAATGTATTACATTAGCAGAAATGGCGGAAATTCTCATCATTTTGAGTGATGGAAGAATAAGAATTAATAAGGTGTTTTTTTCTACCTGTTTTCGTTTTAAAAGTTTTCATTAATTTTAGTTTGATTAAATAAATGTAGCGACAAATATTACGTCAAATGTTACTTCAATTTATGTGAAAATGTATTAAGAAACTTATGGGTTTTTTTTTGTAGATTTTAGAAAGATTAAACATTATTCTGAAGATTATAGCTTCAAATAATTTGATTTGAATCCTGAAATAAAACGATAAGATTGTTTCACGCTTATTATTGTAAAAAATTAGACAATTAAATTAATTTTGTTTTTTGTTTTTATAACCTATAAGATTGTTTTGAAAACTGAAAATAAAGTTAACAACAAAAGTTATTAACCCCATAAACATCTCGTTTGAAAATATGATTTAAAAAATATAATTATTTAAATAATATATGGAAGTTTTAACATTTTAATGTTTATAATATACTTACATATAATGATTTCTTTTGCTTCTTCATATAGCTATTGATAGAGTAAAATATATGCAATATCATTTAATGTTTTTAATTTAGATAAATATAGTGTTGATTTAATTTTGAAATTTGTAACATCTACTTCAACATTTAAATTGTGTTCCTCCATATCAATTTAAAGATTTAAACTACTGATAATTGGTCAACAAGCATAGTTTTAAGCTGTTCTGTTATTAAATCTTGTCAGATATAATTAAACAACCAAGTAGAATAGTGATGGAAACTTCCAAATATGACTGAATTCCATCAACAAAATTGTAATCGTTTAAAAAAGCATAAATTACATCAATAATAGAGTTTATTCTTTTAATGTTATAACGAAAAAAAAGGACGAATGAAGGTTATTGCAACATAATCAGCAGTTAAAATAGAAAAGACGCACTCGGATTTAAATAAATTAATATCTATATTATAGTATTACATGCATATTTTGGGTCTCGAGGGTCACGTAACCGTTCTAAAGACAAATAAAAAACATCGACGCATAGAGTAAGGACAATTACTCCTTACTCTATGATCGAACGTACGAAACGACCTTTCTATAATAAAATAATAGTTACTTCATGTTTTGACTTATTTCCTATTCTGTTGATGAACAATTAATTAATAAATGAATCAACCATATATTACAATATGTCTGGCTGAATAAATTGTATCATGTCCAATTGTAATTCATTATTCGACATCATTTTATGAAAACTATTTTTATATTAAAACATTACGACCTTCCACAGTAGAATAATTTTAAAGTTATCTTAGTGTTACAAATCTAATATCATAATTTAATAAAATTTGATAGTCATAAAAATTAAATTATAGTCTGATATTCTCCCTAATTCTGTTCATGATAACATTTAGTCAAAAGTTCTACAAAGAAATAGCCTAATGTCTTCACCCTTATCTGTTTCCATGAAAAAGCGCAATACAAAGAAATATTCAATAATATTTAAGAAACAATGTTTGACAGTGAAATTAGGTATGGGTTTCCTCACTTATAAAAGTGAACTGGTGAAGTAAGCTGATAAACAGGCATTTAATCCTTTTTGTTAGATGATTTGTATATTTTTGCGAGCATCTTCTTTAAATAGGAATATTTTTTATTCATTGGAATTAGGACATATCCAAATTATTAAATCTTATTAATTCACTTTGATATATTTCATTCGAGTTAAAATATTTTCATCACAAAACAAGACAAATTCTCAAATTAATTTAATATTTATATATAAAACTAACTCGTTATATTCAAAATGAAAGAAAACCATTTCGTTTAATTTTAAATTTAAATATTGGTTTACTAATTTAAAGATGTTAGTGAGTCATAATTAATTCATTTTATTAAAATTTGAAAAGAAAAAAAACGTCAAAGAAAGTTAAATAAAAGAATTCAAATGAATTCAAATAAATGTCTCAAATAAATAATTTCAAATTATGTAAACCCACTGGGAAAGTTTTAGACTGCATAACATTATCGAACAAAGAAATAAAAATTGTTTTTTTTCAAAGAATTATTTAAATAAAAAATTTCTTAATCTTTTCTCTTTTTTTTCCACCAACGTGGGAGCTAAATATTTATTTAAAAGAATAATATTTTCAATAATTTATGGACTTTTAGTTTAGATATTGGTGGACGAAGCATTATAGGTAACTTTTTATTTTGGTAACTGTGCCTGCTTCCTGTTTTTCATAACTATGTTATCTAATTTATGTCCTTTCAACGATCCAGATGGTTCAGGCGTTAAATTCTGACCTTTTTCGCCCATTATCTAGTTCAACATTTGCGTAAGATTGTTTTCGTCTTTGCCAACGCGACATTTTTTATCTTTGTTGTAGGTAGCAGGGAGTGTTTTAAAAAATTGTACAGTGTGCAATCGGCTAAAGGTGAACACACCCGCCCAGACATGTGAGATCCGAATTTCAGATAAGACATCAAAGATCCTGAATGATCGTTGAAAAGGTTAGCTATAGGCTTACTGTTGAAAAGTTTTCTGAATAACTACTGATAGTTTATATATACTAAAAGTTTTATAAAAGTTTTAAAATCATAATAGTTATTGAATCAAATTTGCGTACTATAATTGACTTAACTTTGTATTGGCTTTTGCATAATATTTACAAAATTAAACTTTGAAAGTGGGATGAATTAATTTTTACGTAGTTTATATTCGCAATATGTCGTGATCTGAAGATGAAATAATTTTGTTTATTTTGTAAAGTCAATTAAATTAAATTAAATTAAAGAGAAGGGTTGTATGCAGTAATCAATTTTTTAAAAGCAGATTCTACAGCAACGAATTTTAAAGATAGATCGTGTGCTAAATATTCCATCTTCTTAAATAGGCATAACAGAAAGTATTTATTGTGAGGTATTTATTTTTTTCTCACTGAGATAAAACTTCTTGGGTAATATTACAACACACAAGAAAACCCTTTTAACTGGCATAAACACACATTAGCAATTAAATAACTTCTATTTTTATATATAGTAATTATATTATCAATTATTCGCAAACGCTACCAAATTTTTATAAATTTAATATCTATAAACGAAAAAATAGATCAATAATTCGACTGGTTTGATTGCTCTATAACAATAAGTTCCATTTTGTTTCTCTTTTTGCCATTTTATTGTTCTTTATACATGTTTTATGCCTATCTAAATTCAATTAAATATTATTGATAAACTACACAATTTTATGAAACAACTTCAACAATAATATATTGTATTTATTTTACTATACCACCGCTACGGAGTCTGTGCAAACAACTTTATCATTTGTTAACTTAATTAATTATAAAGAGTTAACAAAAGTTAGAGCTATACAGGGCTGGTGAGCACCCGTTGCCACATATGCCACTCCAAAACAGAGATTGTTATTTACTGCTTTGTCATTTGAATAGAGTTGTAACTCCTTACAGAGATGAAGGCTATATAATAAGCAAAGTGAGTACGTGTATGCAACAAAAGACAAAGAATATGTTGGTGTGCACATAAAAAATCATTATTACCTTACCAATCATATCTGATGATTATGTTTCTATTTGGTATACAAGTAAGTTTAAAACAGCAACCTTACAAATTCATAACTAGTTTGCCATTGATCTGATGTGATAAAATTACAGGATAAACTGATGACAATGTTGGTGTCCTTAAAACGACGAATATATCCTTATCGAAGAATTGTAACAGTTGGGATAATTGTAACTATTACTCTTTGTTTCTTTTATATTACGAAAAGCAATGTGGATGGTCTCGAAAAATTCTACCAGAGCCGAAAAGCATCATTCGATTGTGAAAGATTATTCGAAGGCAACGATTTCGTAGAAACGCCAAAGATGAAAGAAGATGCCAAAGAAACGGACTCCGAAATTGAAATTGAATTGCTTGAATTCGAGAATTGCAAACAATTCCTACATTATCGGGAGTACTATACTAACAACGTAAGTAGGGAAGAAATCATGTTTCCAATCGCATTCAGCGTCCTGGTCGACAAGAACACTGTCCAGTTTGAAAGACTATTTCGAGCTATTTATCGCAATAGTAACATTTACTGCATTCATGTCGCCCATCAAATGAATCCGTCCTACTATACAGCGATCAAAAGTTTGGTTGGGTGTTTCCCTAACGTAATCATGGCTACAAAAAGATATTCCGTAGACAGGTCAAACTATTCTTTGCTGGAAGCAGATCTACAATGTATGCAAGACCTCTATTCGAAATATTCCAATTGGAAATATCTAATTAATCTGAGAGGAGAGGAGTTCCCCATCAAAACCAATCTGGAACTGGTCCGGATTTTGAATGTATTCGACGGCGCCAATAACATTGGAGCATCAGTAATAAATAAATACACAAATGAGGAATTGAAACATCCTAGCTTTCCGGTACGTTGACGATAACTTTTAAAATTTAAATTATATTGAACAATGTTATATACGCTAAGTTTTGTAATTCTGATCTTTCTGAACATATTTAAATCAAATGAATATTATTAAACGAATAGATAGAGAGAGTAGATCAAGATTCCGATATGATTAGTCATTTAAAATTACTCAAAGCAAGGCCGTCCCTACCTCTTACAAGGGAGGGGCCATTGTACGAACCAGACGGGGCAGTTTCGAGAAATCATGCGCATAACAACTTTTTATTCAACTTATCCTTTTACCGACGGTATTTTAAAATTCAGATATTCAAAAACGTTATCTACATTTCTACATTTCTATTTGATGAACATTTCAAAATATTTGTGACATTAGTAATTGCATAAAAATGGCATTCCATATTAATAGCCGTCAAGATGTAGAGGGTGGGGCCTGGCCCCTTTGCCCCCCCCCCCCCCCCCCCCCCACCACCCTTGTAAAGGATTCTTGATTATGAATATGTTTACTTAGCAATTGAATATTGCATAGAATCTAATTTTTTTTAATTTAAGGAAGAATAATTTATTCATTGATAAATATTTATTAAGATTTGAATATTTTGTCATCATTTGCAATTAGTCAGAATGAAATATTTTTAATAAAACTAAAGTTATTCTTTTTATATTTCTATACATATTTATTAGTATTTTGCGTGTCTACATAGATTGCTATAAAGTAATTCTTACTAAAAAGACAAGAAATTAATGAATCTAGGAATGGTATACTTTAAAAACAAATTTAAAACAACACAATGCGACTATAGATTTAATTTGTGATGGCCCAAGTATTCTAAAATGCTTTACTTTTCTTTCAGATAACTTGGGTGAAAGGTAGCACCCATATTACAGCTTCCCGAAATTTCATAAAATATATCCTGAAATCAAAGAAGTCCAAAGAAATTCTCGACATACTACGCGACCACATGGCTAATGCCAAAGGTGATCCCGCCAAAATCTTCTACTCAACCATGAACCACAACCCCAAGTCGATACCAGTCATCGGCGCTTTCAACCCCTTTATAGCCGAACCTACTTACCCGATCGAATACAACTTCATTACCAAACTGACCAAAGAAGACCATAGTCCCACCAAGTGCAAAATAAAACATGTGCATCAGCAGCCATGCGATTGGTCGGTAAAGGACCTCCCTCAATTAATCAATCGAGAGGAATTATTTGTCGACAATTTGAACTATCAAGAAAACCCGGCTGTCTATTCTTGCCTGGAGGAATCCCACATGAGTCGATCTATTTACAACTTACAGAGAAAAGACTCCCCAATAGATGTCATGATCTACAAAAGCATGGTCTTCGTTTCCACTCAGTATAGAGGAGAGTCTGAAGTTGAGACTTAGCCGGGGGGGCAGGGAAGGTTAGGGTTGATTCCAAATAACCTGTTTTTGTATTTTTTTATGCCGTTTATTGATTGTTCATGTTATTTCATACTAAATAAAATGACAACAAATATGAGTCATACTGATTTTTTTTCAAATAATATTTCATTTAATAAATAAAAATAGTTTTTTTAGATACATTTCTGTAATTTTCTTGTTTATTACCATAATTTTTGAGATGTATAGACTTCAAAATGTGACACTTTGGTAAGACGAAAGTTGTGCAAAGAATTCTCTTCCTTCTGTATGTAAACTATATATCCACGGGAAAGCACACGGCATCTGCACTTTTCATATTGATTATAGATTACAGACTTATTGATTGACGGCTCTCTAAACACAACCTAAACCTAAAAAATCTAAGGAATCTAAAGAATTTGCCAATTTAAGAGAGAGATAAATTGTTTGACCTGTACATTAACAAAATCCTGTGACAAAAGTGATAAAAAAATTTAAAAAACGATTTAAAAAATGTGTAATTGGAATCCTCCATAATAAAAAGCTATTTTTTGATGAAAGTAAATTATACTTTGCACGTTTTGCAGTTACTATATATATGTATGACCTTATTCATAAATTTTTAGTTTTACATTTTTTATTAAAATATACTATATTATAAGAGTATAAAACACATTTTTGATTAATTTAATATAATTCTCAAATCTATCATACATAAAAGTGTATATTAAATTGCAAATATAGATTATGGGAGGTTATTTATATTGAATATCGCATAGAATCTAATTTATATTCAGATTTATCTTACAAATAGTTACAACCGGCTTCAATAACGATGAGTTCGCCCAGCTCCTCTCAAAGTTTCTCTGCTGTGTTTGATGTCAAGAAGTCCTACAAATTTTGTCTCAGTTCATTTGCATACCAAAAGTTTTAGCATCGTCGAAAAGTTTCACAATTCCTGAACAGATATCGGGTCATCAAGTTGAAGTCCGGTGAGTACGCTGGCTGTTTGAGGGGTGAAATGTGATGTTGTTCAAACCAATTGCCACATGCGACCTGGCCTTATCATGCTGAATAACATTTCCTAAGCTGGGATCACCTTGAAACCGGAATAACTATTTCTAAGAAAATTATGAATATAACACCTTTTGTTGAACATTGTTGTAGATTAACTTTGGTTTAATATAAATTATTTAAAAAAATTGTTCTAACTATTTAAAATAAATTAAAATTTTATAAAAATCGATTTTTTTTAGAGGCAATAAATGAAATCAATCGATATATAGACATTTTAGTTTTTTTTAGTAATTTCGTTTAGTTAGAATCTATTTTGCATCTACATAAACTTTCATTTTTAAAAAAAGGATAACATTTTAATTTATTAAACATGAACGAAATGTCAAGTATTTTTTATTTAAGTAATAGAAAAAGATTAAAAACACACTGCAGATATAAACTTTGTTTATTCAAACCAACTAATTCTCTTTTTGTTGAAATTATTCAAAACAAATATATTTTTATTTTTTTAAAATTTATAGTTTAGGTTTACAAAGCAAGGTGTAGCTGGCATGAACTTATTCTAAACGAGATTCAATTTATTTATTTTTAAATTTGACAACTGAATCAAAATGTAATGGATTTTTACTAACCATTTATATACTAAATTTATTTATTACGGACTAGCTTTAATATACATTAAAGAATGACGCATATAACAAAACCGCTTTTGAAATTTAAAAAAATTAATTTAATTTTTATATCCTAATTATAATTTTAAAAGTTGGATTAAGGTTTAATTAATGTATAATAAAAAATATATCAATGAACTTATATATGTATTATTTATATATATATATATTTAAATATTTCTAATAATTAAATTAATTTTTCTACATGAAATATTTTTGAAATCAGCTTAAAACAAATTAGTTTTAAATGAAATTTTATTTTTTATAAATTTCTATCTTTGACTGTAATGTCACTTGGAGGTTAAACTTTGTCTTGTAATGTTCTTTGTAAATTCCAAATTGCTTAAATTTTAATTTAAATCTTATTAAATCTAAAATTATAAAGTAAATTAACCACCATAACTACAAATTTATTTTAATTTAAATACTATCAAAATACTATCATAAGTTTCGACAATTTGAAATTATTGATTCAAAAATCAAAATGATTCTTATTTATTACTTTTATTGTATTACATTTAGAAACAATAGTAATAATTTATAGGGATGGGAGGATATAAATATATAAACTGTAGTATGTATGGTGTACTATAAAGTGGATTTACAGACTCCGCCTTCATATAGATTATATAGATTACTGTTGAAATCTATTTTTATAAAATAATGAGTTCCACTAAACCGTTAAGCTATTTAATAACTTTTGATTTTGGTAAAGTGTTGTCGATATAAATGACTATCAGTGGTTGTCAATGGTTGTTAATGTTTGAATGGTCTAGGAGTACCTAATGTAAGTGTGTATTGTTAAGATTTGCAAAACATTAGTGCAACGACTGCAAGTGGTTTCTTTTATGTTTTATAATCTGAAATAATATTTCATTAGCTAAGAAGAGATGGAGAAGTTTGATTCTGTGCGGACCAAATATTCTATGTTTGAGGCCTGTGCTTAACTGTGCATCGTTTAAGCATTATTTCAGTCTTTACCTCCTTTGTTTAAGCTAGCCCTGTTTTAGGCGTTGATTCCAATAAAGTGTACGTTATTAGTGTTTGACTGGTTTCATTTTGTACCTTCCTCGCTGAAATCTGTAATAGTTGACAACATTCCGGGCCGTAAAACTGTACAGCCTGGGGCATGCATTTTGTCGTATTGCCTGCGGGGCTGTAAATGTCTGTACTTATTTTTACAATGTAGCACGTTTTTTAGAGGTCATATTATGACATTTGGTGTGCTGGTGTGTCCGATAGATTTTTGACTTTGGAGTTAATTCTTTGTACCTCCTTTCCTTCCTTTCTTTTTCTAACTTAAGTTTTAATTTCCCGATAATATCTAAATATAATTTGACAAGCAAGATACCTTCTCTGCTATACATAGAAATCTCGCGTGGAAATGAGCAGTATTCAATCATAAATAAATTAATTAAAACCATTTTTGTACATTTGGATAATCAATTCCTTTGATAAAAGAGCACTTCGTACATTTGTATTGACATTGCACACCCCCGATCTCAGACCAAATATTTTCAAAGTTAAATTCAACTATCCAAATTAGGACTAATCAATATGGTAGGATAATATCCAATCTGCAATGTATAAGAACATTTTCACCCAAAATTATATGTATCCCATTATTATTGAAAACTCGATTTGTAAAAATATATTGGATTTAATTTGTTCTCGATATTCTTTTATTAGAGATCCATTTGTTTCATTCATTAATTTATAAGTATTGTCAATAATCGGTTAAATATGATTTAATTTCAAATGAAAATTTTTATCTTCTGTACAATTTAAGATTCTTTAACCCTGTTCTAACGATTTAGTTTCTGTTTTAATTGTAACTTTGCTTGTTATGAATAATTAGTTCCATTTCATCCCATCTTCACTAGGAGTCTCTCTTGAGATGGAATTGATGACTACTTAAATAATCCCTAAATAGTAATTTATCGTTTTTAATAAAAAGTTTCTATAACGCCTTTCTCATAGTTAACGATTATCTACATAAAAAATATTATAAATATTCTGTAAATACATTAAAATACAAAAAATATTTTAGCATCATATCAGTGAAGGTATAGAGTCTCATTTCGTTTATAATTAACGCTATCTATTGAAATCGTATAAGTGTTATATAGAGGAATATAGACTCATGAATATAGAGGATATGAATGTTCGGGGATATTCGGAATTTTAAAAATATTACATTTATCTAAAGGAAAGGTTATCAATAACATTTATTCCCTGGGTTATTTTTATCTATTTTTCAAAATTAATTAATCAATTCATTACATAGATCAAATTTTTATAGTTTTTTGTTAAATTACTGTAGCCAGAATAAACGCTTATATTTATTCTACACACAATAAATTGTAAGTCGAATCTGTGACAATTGGATGCAGTAAATATAATTAGAATTATAGAATTTAAATTTCGATAAATTTTAATTAACATCAACAAATAGAAACCCGTCAGCATTTGATTTTTATATAATGAAACTAAATTTTTGGATTTTAACTTTAATAAATTAGATTTTAAATTTTAAAATTTAAATAGATTTTGTTACATCTATGACATCAGATTTTAATTTAATTTAACCCTGACTCAATGCCAGCTTCAAAGGGTTCTCAAATTGTGAGGAAAAGGAATTATCAAAATCTCATTCTATATTCAAAGATACTATTGAAAAATTTAAAATTTACCGAATTTATTTACTAAAATTTAAAAATTTGAAAATATTTAGTTTTATTTTTATTTTAAGATTTAATACACTAGAAAAGTTTCGATTTTAGATTATAGTTCAGCGGTTGGTGTACAGAAACAGATCTCAAGCCAATGTCTCCTATTTCATGGGGGTGATTTACCCCTGCAAAAAAAGATTCTTAGAGGAGAATTAAACTCATTTCTTGCCAGCTGACAGCCATATAAAAAATCCATGTGTCCAATTTGCGTCTTTTTTGACACTCGGATGCTAATTTAATAACCAGACATTTTCTATTTGAAATGGATCTTAAAAGCAAGAGATGGTCAAAAGAAGGAGAACAGTCTGTTGCTAAAGATACTTTTTTAGCTACAATTGAGCTATCTTGGGAGTTATTGATTTATTTTAAAATAATTTAGATTTTAATTTTTCAACGTTTGGATAATTCTAAATAAAATCTGTCACTTTCGTTTTTCTTTTCGTTTATATTGTGATAAGTTGTCTTCTATTATAAAATGATGCTTTGACTTTGCACAATAACACTCTCTAACATATTCCCCTTCACCTTCACTAGCTTTTTAAGTGGTATTATCCAAACTTTCTCACTTCAGTGTAAGTGAAATTAAAGTAGGATTTTAAAGTGACATTTTCAAAACTCTACTTCACTATTATACTTAAGTAACTTTGGTATTTTCGAACAAATTTACCTTGATTAGACAGACAGAGTAAGCTTACAAGTAAACTTCTAATTAACTATATGTCCTTGTCTTATTCAATATATTAGTCAAATACATATAATTATTTAATTTGTTTTCATTTAAATTAAAACAAATTTATATCAAAAACGTGTATATTTTATATGAACATTATTTTATGGAAAGCGAATATTTATATGTACAGTTTAGGTAATATAGAAATGGGTAAACAAAAAGAACATTTATTAATACAACATGAGTTTATAAGTTCACATAATATAATATTATACCGGCCGGCCTCCTGCTGATGTCTCTGAAATATTCAAAAATATAAACAATGCACATAAATAGCCTCTCAAAACAAAAAAAAATTTACATTAATACAATTAAAATGCAGCGAGTTTGTCGTTTAAGTCATTTGAGAAGAGTTGAGTATTTCGGTTATAATGACCGAGTTTATCCTGTAAAGAGTGCTCCTATAACAGTAAACAGGCTGTCAAGGGAAGGTTTTGTAACACTATATAATATATATAATAGGCTGACAACGGAGATATTTTCTATTCTGTAAATTATCTGGGAAATGGGCCGACAAGAAATGCAAAACGCGGGTCAGCATTATCAGTAACCGAACTAGAAAATGCCCTGCGTTACTACGCATCAAAAAGTTTTCTAGCGATCATAATTATAGAGGTTGTCATGCAAATCAAACAATCAACTGTGAGTGATTTTATCACTTGAGTAACCGATGCTATTTTGAAGCACTCCGAAGAATGGATTCGATGGCCTACACAAGACTAATAATTATTACAATCAACGATTATTTTTAACGAAAGTGGTATCGATGGATCTCATTTCCGATTGGAAGATCGTTCTTCGAAGAGGCCTATATCACCTTCGAATCTTCTGCCTCACCAACCAAAGACCATGTAGATGTTTGAAAAGTTTGTGAATTGTGACAACAAAGCCTTCACGGATTATTGCAGCCTGTGCTTGTTTACAGAATTTTTCTTTGGGAGATCCCATAGCTATCCGCATATTCCCAAGAGTTGTATGACGGCAATGTCCTGGATGAAAGAGGCATGGATCGTAGAGACATCATTGCTATAGAACATTTATATGAAATCATGTATATTGAAATATTCATATATTCTTGTATCGGCATCCAATTGTATCCGTTTTGTATATACTATAAAATGATTATTTTCACTTAATATTTCACTTTGACTAACTTTTTTCTCGTTTTAGCTGTATTTTCGTTAACAATCATTATACAGGCTGGTCCAAAAAAACGCTACCAACTTTTTAAATATTTTTTAATAATTATTAAAAAAACACTAGATTCTTTATTTTAAAATATTTACAAATATAATTATGTACTAATATTTCTATGTAGACTATTTCTATGTAGACTATTTCTATGTAGACTATTTCTATGTAGACTATTTCTATGTAGACTATTTCTAAAGAAATTGAATTTACATCCATACAAATAGAAACGTGTACAAGAACTTACCGGTGACGATGATGACAGAAGATTGAAGATCTGCGAATGGATTCGACTGAAATTACAAACAAATCCTAGATCCATACTCAAATTGTATTCTCTGATGAAGCGGTTTTTCATGTAAATGGTTGTGGAAATAAGCACAATTTACTCTATTGGAGAATCAGCACTTCAAGTAATACTGGAGTCAATGACTATTGTACTAAATATGAGACTGTGAATGCTGAAAGATACTGGAACGTTCTTCGAGAAAAGTAATTACTATTTTCAGGCAAAGGAGACATTGAAACAAATTCTATCAACAAGATGGCGCTTCTCTTCATTATAGTTGTGCAGCTAGAGAAATTCTCAACAATAAAATTCCAAGTCGGTGGATAGTTCGGAGAGGTTCTACAGAGAGGGCCCCTTAGATCTCCAGATTTGACTGTGTGCGATTTCTTTAGTCGGAGTGCTATCCCAGATAAAGTTTACTCAAATAGACCAAGAAATAGAATCCAGCTATCACAAAAAATTAAAGCAGAAATTTAAAATTTTCCTGAAGATATGTTCACTCATGCTTACCAGTCATTTGTGCAAAGAGGTGACGTTTGTATATAGAGTCAAATGGACTACAATTTGAGCAAAATTTTTAACAAATATTGTTTTTTGAATAAATTCTATGCCATAATTATCTTTGTAAATATTTTAAAATAAAGTTAAATAATTTTAAGTTTTGAATAATTATTAAAAAATATTTTTAAATTTGGTACCGTTTTTTTGGACCACACTGTATATTTATCTAAAATAAAATGACAAAAATTTTAGTACAATAGACAGAAAACAGACAAATATCGTACATTTAAAAAACTGTTAAAATAAATTATTTATTTATGGATTTTCTAAGGACTTAAAAATGCATAAATAGTTAAATAGTTCGCTTAACTTTTAGTGAGAAATTCAAATGAAAAATGGTTTTGAAAATATCCCTTAAGTATAAGTGAAGTGAAAGTGAAAGTGAAAGTGAAAGTGAAAGTAAAAGTGAAAAGGATAAATTCTTTAAAAATACGGAATCCACTTAAGTGTAAGTAAAAGTGAAAGTTAAAAGTAGCTTTGAAAATATGGATCCGGCCAAGGGACTACTATAAAGTATTTAAAGTATTTAAAGTATTTTAAAGTATTTTTTTAAGTATTCCCTGGCTCCGGAATTACATTGACCCTCACCGACTGTATTACTCGAATAAATTTTTAATTAAATCATCTATAGAACTTTCAGACTTCAATCCTCTTTCGGAATTTATATGCCGCTTTATTTTAACTCCATTTATATCATAACTCCAATTCATGATATTTATTTATTTTTTCTTATGTACCGTATCAACTTTTTCGATTTTCATTTTTATCCAAATAAACACTTTTTATTATTATTTATTATTATAGTTTCTAAAACGTTTTCTAAAACGTAAACAAAATTGTATAAACTTTTCATTTTTGTCTAAAAATAAATTAATTTTTCCTGTATCATTAATCCATTTTTTAATTGTCTACACAATTATTGACAAGATTATAAAGTGTTTAGAACGGGTTGTTACAAATAAAACAAAAGGTTTTTATTTTACGTATGGGTGCACTTATAAAAACACCTTTTATAAAATGTCCTAAAATAACCGTAAAATGTCTAAAACGGATGTATGCTTCTGCTATTTTTTATGTTAATACCTACTTTATTCATAACTTTAAAATTTAATAATAAGCACACTAAAAATATTGCTTTAATTAAAAACACATTAAAAAGGAATTTAGTGAAATAAATATTAAATTTGTCTTCATGTTTTATGAATTCTATTTGAAAACTAATTTAATTCGAGTAGTTAAAGGACGAAAATGAATTTTATGTAATTCAATAAATTTATCTCATTACATAAATAATATTCAACTTAGTAGTAGAAAAGGAGCATTACCAACTCAATCAATTTTCGATATTGGTTTGTCGAGATTATATGTCAACATTGTGTTTATAATCTGAGTAAAAGAGTAATTTCTTTCATTGTAACAGCTAAATTTTAAACTTAAAGAGTAAAATTACATTTTTTGGATCCTTTTTTTTTAATATGTTCATTATACATATGTTTATCAATTATTATCTGACTGACTAATGAGACAGGGCAACGTTTTATATATATGACCAAGTATAATTGGAGTAGTGACTATATGGAGTGGTCTGTTGAACTAGGCAAGTCAATTTCTTGACATTTTGCATGATAACGACAATTGCTAATATGTTTAATTAATGGACGAAATAGGTACATGGTATAAATTTGCATGTCCGATTAAATGGACTAGAATTTGAAGAATTATGTTTTAAAAAATACCTCATATCCCGATAATTGTTTGGTTATTTGTTGGTCATGTTAAACAAATAGAAAATAAAACCATTTAGAGAGAGAAACTTTAGTTTTACAATACTCACAATTTATCAATCATATTACGACGAGAAATACGACATTTTAAAAGCGAGTTTTACCCATAGAATTAGATAGTTGTGTATATTAATCTATAAATAAAGTTAAATTATGTGGGTTTACCTACCAATTTGATTCGAGTATCGACTGAGTTAGATAATCTCTTTCCTTACTAAACAAGTAAATTTATCTAAATTCTGCATCTTTTAAAATTGCATCATCAAATACTTTTTTTAATTATTAAGTTGCAGATAATAATAAATTATTAATTTGTTGAAGTTATTCGTACGCTATTTTATACAATCGACAAATTTGTAAATAGAAACTAAACGAACTAAATTGTTTAAGTAATTAAGAATATTGAATTAACCTCCGTTCATTCAATATATTTATAATTATTTTAAATATTAGATAATAATATTATATTACTCGAAAATCCACTAATTTATATTTATTCAAAATTATATTCTAGAACTTTCCTAAGTTGTTTTAACAACAATCGTCACACTTTATGAATTTTATATAGCTAATAATCAAATATTTTTATTTGTCTATTGGTGTTTGTTTTCAAATCTATTCTCTCAATAGTAAAACGTATTTGACTGTTGATATTTTTGACATTAAAATTTATGAAACTTATTCGGGGTCATTGTTTTAATAATATACTATTATAAAATCAAATGTACTTTATCCAATTAAAAATACAAACTTAATTGGTAGTTTTTGTTTTAAATAAATCGCATTTATTTTAAAATCTTTTTATAAATGATTCACTATTAGAATTTTAGAATTTCGAAGGATTGCGATAATGGTGTACTTTCTATTTTAAATCCACATTATAGAAGGGACAAAGGGGACATTAATTAAAAATATCCCATATTTTTCTGCCTACACGATATTTGGTCGCTCTTATGATCATGTCAACACAAACGCATTGTTATATACAGTTTCAAATATTATTCTAAAATAGTTAGAAATAATTTTCTTACGGTTACATAAAAAGAAATTTCAAACATGGCGAAATAAAAATTATCTTTGATTTAAATTTTTTATTATTGTGAATTATTTAAATTGAGTATGGAATATGATATCTATATTCTAAGTATTATATGTAACCATAAGGAAACAGTTTTTAACTATTTTAGAATAATAAAATCGGAAGAATATCCTATTTAATATTCATACTAATTTTTTATTAAGTCACTTAACTTTTAGTAAAATTTAATTTTAATTATAATTATTTTTTTAAATATAGTTTACTCAGAATTATTAAATTTATAAATCATTAATAATCTTTTCCCTTTGATCTTTTCACGACATAGACCTGACTATTATATTAATAAATTAATTTTATATCTTAGATATATTATTCCAAAATATTGTTGCACATATTTAATGGGCTTCTAATCTTATGTTACGATCTTGAATTTTCAACTCAAGAATTCTTTATTTTGTAGATAAATGCTTTTTTATCTAAATAACTACAGTCTGTATTCAATAAAAAATAGAAATATGCTAAAAGAAAAATATTTTTAATATAGTAATTATAATTTTGAAGAAAATTTGTCAAAATATTAAAAGTGTTTCACATCAAATGAACGACTAACAATTTCGCTGGGAAGTATTCAGTATCTTCTTGATAATGTTTTATAATAATGTTGTAATTGTATAATTAACGGTGCAAGCATAAATAACAAATTTAAAGTATATCTGAAATGCGGAGATAATTTGAAGGGATGGATACCTCCCATTCACTCGTGACATGATTTTGCAGATTATGTTACACCATTTTTGACCTTCAAATTATATAGGCATAATCCACGAAACTTGTACAGAATTATTTAATAATTACACCGGATTTAAGATATTTCTTTTTAATTCCAATTATTTAGAATTATAGATGAGTCCTATTACCCTATAGTCCTTTTAGTATTTCTGTAATATTTCATGTATCCGTAGTTTAAAAATGTTTTCATAAAAGAATATATACAATACCTATACAGTACCTATACAATATGTTTCTCTCAGAATAAAATTTGTTATGAAACAGATAATTGGATACTAGCATCATGGTTTTATACATAATGAACTGTTTTGAAACAGCAATTAGAAAATACAAAAAGTTTTATTGGAAAAAAATGGAAATATTTTTTATAATGTTCTGAATCATTTTATAAGGTTAAGAATTGTAATTTTTAGCTGATTTTAATTTAATGATATAAGTAACTAAGTGGCGAGAGGCGCAGGTGGTAGTGTGTCGGACTGGCAATTAATTACCTGGTCCCTGGTTGGCAGCTGTGCCAGTCGATTGTTTGGCGACCTGAAAGGGTTCGTTTGAAAATGGCTCTGTTTTTTGAAACGGTAAAAAGTACTACACACTTTTTATATATCTGAATTACACAAATGGTCAATTAATGACTGAAAGATATTACATAGGCAAGAATTTGATATTACTGTAAAGCATTTGAGGTTGATTTGCCACAAACATGGCCTGTCTCGAAATTTTTAATCAATGTTGACAAAAATGTATAAAAATGTGTTTAAAATGATATATATTTCGGGTTCTAACCGAAGCTGCTTAACAATGATAATAATGAAAGGGATAATATCTTCGTTTAGTAGCTTAAATATATACAGTTTTATATGCCTTTGTCTACATTAATTTTAAAATGTAATTGTTAAAATAATTATTACCGCAAATAAGAATGAGCAAGTTTGTAATGAACTAAGAAAAGACATTTTACCCAAAACTGGAATCTGAATTGGTTAGGAATCTGAACTCAGGAAAATATTTCCAAGATCGAGATCTTTTGTTTCTTTGAATGCCTCGATCAGGTACTAATCTGTTAAATTTTTATTTTTAATTCAATTACCAAATGTAAATAATATCAAATGTCAAAAATTTACTATCAGGACCGGATTTAGAGGGGGGTGACCCCCCCCCCCACTCTTTTTCTCATGATAATGTCTTTTTTGCTTGGATAAAAAAATTGTTCAAAACGTTAAATGTCACAAAAGCTGAAAAACCTGTGTAAAACGCTGTGAGGGTAGAAGGACAAAAAACTTTCAAAAGAATCGATTCCTTATCCACTTATGCCATCTAAACTCTTGAAGGTATGGTCTCGCTTTCTTCAGACAACAATCTTTATCTTAAGGGAGACAACTTGGAATTTAGACACAGACATGCGAACGGCCGCAAATGGTTTGTAGCAAACATCTACACGATTTGATCATATCGTCAATTGTGTATCGCAAAAATTGTTTTGAACCCTTGAAACCATTTTTTCCTATTCGCATATGAACGTATATTTCGAATTCCTGACCTTACGAGAAAAGGTTGTGGAGCTGTTTTGTGGGGTCTACAGCAAAGTTCAACAAGTTGAAACCAAAGCATCCCTCGTCAGACTGGGAGACAATTTCTACGTGGAAGACAAACACACCTTCAACTATACCCAAGCAGTACAAACGAAGTACATTTCTATAGAGTGCTTTTTGATATGTATGCACTTATGCCTCAATTGATTTCATCAAAAAGGACAATGAAGTCAAAGATCTTGCACACGCATGCAGCTCACCAAGTGGAACAATATTTTGCCGAGCCTTTCCATCTTTTGCACTGAGTTACTTCGGTGAAAACATGTCAGCACTGGTAACTGCACGTAACTGACATTATTCACCATCATGCCGATTCAACATTCCAAAAGTTAATACATCTACTCAACCAAAAGTCAAAGGGTTGTAAACTGGTTCATAATTTGTTCAATTGTATTACTTTTAATGCTCCCTGTACCGCAGTTTTAGACAAAGTCAACGAGACAAACATCGAAGACGTCAAGAAAATACAACTGAATCTAGAAAATTGTATAACCACAATTCATAATTAGATCTTTAATCATGTACATGGTAGTAAACGCAAATCGCTGTCGCAGATCATTAAGTGTATCATATAACCAACGAATTGCAAAAGTAAATTCAAAATATTTAATATTTGCGTACTCGATTGAAAACTGTTTCATAAACCTTTCTCAGACTCAACTCGCAAATCGCTCATCGCAAATCCAGATTTTACAATACAAAAGTTGCGAAAGCCTATGACCTGTCGGAACTAATATATTTCCAAAACTTAAGTAAAATTTATTATAAGTATAGTTCAATGCATTGTCAGAAACTATTACATTTAATAATATATGATACCTAATTTTTATTTTAAATATATTTTTCGTCATTATTTGGAAAATAAAATAAACTAAAACCCTCAAAAATTAATATCACACTGAATAATATAAACAAATTTATTTCGTAAATAATTATTTTGGTACGTAGTGTTTATTTTATAATATTACAATAAATAATAGAAAATTATTATATGTTTAAATGTTCGCTTTTGGATAACAATTGATTATATGCCATAAACTAATAACTAGAAAAATGAATTAATTTACATAATTTCTAATACATGCACATAATTCTTAATAAAATTATTTATTTTATAGTCTTATATACGATTTTCTATTATTATAACTATTATTGTGATCTCAGTATTTTTATGGGAACACAGTCAAATTATTTTATGGCAATAATATTTAACCATATGGCTATTTATTATAAAATTGAAAAAATAAGTATAATATATATTAAACACTCATTATTTTTAACTTCTTAATAAAAAATAAAAAAATAATTAAAATATTTCAATATTTATGTAGATTTTAATAAATTGTTTATTTCTCTCGAATCTCATAATTACAATTATTGTTTGCAATTCAAAAAATGTGCTCCAATTCGGTTGTCTCTTAACCATAGTGGATAAATATCGACTAGTATACAAATAGTTCCAAGTAGTTATTATATATTATATAGTATACTTCAATTTAAATTCTAACAACCAATATAGTACAAATATTTAATAAAGTGTAAATATAAGATGATTAGACATCAGACAGACATGACAACTAATTCGAAATTAATAATAAATGTTTTCTCTATAATTACATTTATATATATAAATTTTTAATGATATTTATTGAATATTTATTATATTTATTAAAAAACAAACAAGAACAATGCAGTCTTCCTCATTTTTGTAAATTAGATTTCGTTTGGTTTTCTTCTAAATGTTATAATTAAATGTGTATCTATGTTGACTATGATATTACCAATTGAATTGTCTGCTTTTTATAAACATAAATCGTGGACTTGTTCTACTATTATTTATAAATACTAAATAATCTACGTAATTGCAGGTACCTAATATAACTAAATAATATTTGTCAACATTTTATTTTAATAATATTCTTAATATTTCTGATCCAGCCACCCACATAATATGATGAATCCTAGACCAGCCGTCCTGCTATCGACAAATATATCTTTGCAAATATTTGAAGTTTTGCAATATATTTGAATATTTATGCACGTCTTTGAAATTTTAAATATCTATGCAATACGTTTGAACATCTTTGCATATCTATGCAATATGTTTGAACATCTTTGCATATCTATGCAATATGTTTGAACATCTTTGCATATCTATGCAATATGTTTGAACATCTTTGCATATCTATGCAATATCTTTGAACATCTTTGC
>JAUZNC010049989.1:39182-77863 GCA_034780395.1 Vannuccia rotundouncinata | reverse complement strand
TGCAATATGTTTGAACATCTTTGCATATCTATGCAATATCTTTGAACATCTTTGCATATCTATGCAATATCTTTGAATATCTTTGCATATCTATGCAATATCTTTGAACATCTTTGCATATCTATGCAATATCTTTGAACATCTTTGCATATCTTTGCAATATGTTTGAACATCTTTGCATATCTATGCAATATCTTTGAACATCTTTGCATATCTTTGCAAAATCTTTTACTATATTTATTATCAAAGTTTTATTGTAAATTAATATATATCATTAAATAATTCTGTCAGCTGTCAATATAAAGCGGTCCGAATAAATCGTTGACTTTTTGTGGAATTTTGTCTGGAAATGTGTTGTCTGTCCAAATAGATTATATAAAGGCAATTAGTTATAAAAGATAGAAAAAGGATTCCTACAAATAAAATTAATATAATTGTGTCCCAAAAGGAAATAGCAAAATAAAATTAATGGATATTGTATAAAAAACATCAACCGTATATTAATTACAATATTTTTTAAACACTGAAGTTGAACGAAATTCTCAGTTACAATACACACTGTATATACTGTCTGTTTGACTGTAAGTATGTATGTAGATCATTATGTATATATAGTTAGCAAACAGAATTCAGAAAACGATGAGTAATGAGTAAACGAATACAATATTAAGTCGATTAAGTTGTCACAAATGTCTGTCACCTAAACCGACCCGTTCAGAACACCCCGTAACACTTTTTATAGACATTGATTATTGATTAGTAAAGTAATAGTTTCTTGTTCTTAATAGACTAATTATATTTCATTTAATGAAATTTTCAACTAACCAAATTTTAAAAACGTTATAATATTCAAGACAATATAATTATTATAACACCATTTACCAATTGGTATAAATAATCTAATGATATTCTGTAAAGCATAATGGAGGCCCAACCCAAATGTTAATTAAATGTATATGTATAATAAACCCCCCAATATAATTAAATTTCAATAGTATAAATTTATAAGAAATATTTGTATTAATATAATTTATTGTAAAGCAAAGTATAGGCTTGTTGTATAAAATTAGATCGAAAAAATTGTAATAATGTTTTTTTATTAAATTTAAGTTATGAAATTTAATTATGAAATTTTGTTGTAATTTGTACAAATTTAATTTTTTTTTCAATTTAATAAATGTTATTTAGTCACATCTAAAAAAATTTCCAAATATAAATATTTAGTATGATGCTCCAATGCTGTTTATTTAAAATATACAAACAATATGACATAACAAAACATTGCAAGTAATCTATTTCATTTATTCATAAATACTTTTCAATTCGTGAGAAAAAAGTTCTAATTCATACAGATTTGATTGTATAATAATAATTTGTGTGAAAATATTTGTAGAATGTCTGCATGACCTATTAGAAGGTTTCGCAATAGAATAGAAAATGTAATAATAGTGTCAACTCTCTAAATTACGTAATTATTATACAACTGTTGATTGCACACTATATTTTTTAGTATACCGATATATTCTGAGTTTTCTTAACATTAAAATAATTTATTTAAATGTATATTAATTTATTAATGTATACATGTTCATGCTATAATATCTAAAACTAGAATATCAAAATATAATGCATACAAGATGATTATATATATAATTGTTCAATGAATTTTTTTTGGACTTGAAGGAAAACATTATTTAATTATAATATATTTTTATATACGTACATAAAATAAAACTTGAAATAACTATGAATTACCTCTATATGTAATTAAGTTAAAATATTTCTTTATTCATAGAAAGAAGTCGTAAAATTATTGGAATAAGCTCTACATTCTAGTCTATAGTTACATACCATTCTGAATTAAGTATGGAAGAAATAAGGGAAGTTATATAATTATATCTTCTTTATTGATAGGAATATTTGCGTTTTAAAGTTCTTGACAAATACAAATGGAAATGCATCTTTAATATGATCTGAAGTTACTGGAGGATTAAAAACACACTAATGTTTAATATCAAATAATAATTAAACATTTGAGATATAAAAAACATAAAATTCAAAAAAGATTTTTCATCTTAGTCAAAATATAAACTTAAATTGAATGTATAATTTTTTTCTCCAATAAAGAGGCGTCTAAAATGTATTTATCGGTTAAATTATGCTGTAGTTAATAAAGCGTATTTTAAACTGAATTGTAGTTTAGAACATATACACAATAGTTAATACTTTTTATATTTCAAACGTTCCCATTTAAGTACGAAGAGTCTTATAATATGTTAAAATGAGATATTATATTATCTAATAGCTGAATGAATAATCTCAAGGGATTTTGTCTACATCGATTCCACACAGTTAATTCAGAAAATTAAATTAATTTGTAGTTCTGATATAATGTAGTTCCCCTAATGGCCGAATTCTTTAAATAATACGCAAATCTTTCATTTCAAAAATCGGTTGCGTAGGCATATAGCGTGTTGCTAATAAAATGTTTTACTATTATATTCTTTGTATTTTCTCTTCAACATCAATCTCTTATTCTCCATTTGATTGAGTATTTGTACACATAATGAATTGAATGAAATAATCTACTATATTACCTATACCTACTGGTGTAAACTTTGAAGGCTAGATCTGAGTTAACATATGCGAAGACTGCATAACTTAATTCTATATGATGGAGAACAGTAAATAGGACACACAGAAGTCTCGGAAATCTATTTATGACTAACCCCATACATTCACAACAGCATAGTCAATTGTATAGAAGCAAGTCATAGATTCACGGAATGCATATTTAAGTACAAAAATCAGAATTGAGCTTAGTATGTTTTCATACTGCAATACTATGACGTAAACCATCTACACCAAACACTATTAATACTGATTTGGGTGTGTACTGGTGGTATACACAATCTCTCTTAACGAACCGTGGCACCTTTTAAGAAGATTTGAAGTAACTAAACGATTGATAGATTGGAAATAGTTTGAAAAGATTTATTCCTGAAATGGTAAACAGTAAGAATTCCCCGGGCATCATGGTCGGCTTGGCCTTGGCTGCTGTTGCACTTTGTTTTGTCAGTCTGGTGTTGGCCTGTGTGGTATTTACTCTGCCAAAATGGGTTCATTTTACGGTTGATTATACGAAGAATCCAACCATGCCGGGAAACTCATATTTATCGCATAGTCGCGATCGAGGCGTTCTTCTGAGATGTTTTAATAATGATACTACAGTAGGTAAGTTTTATGCATTAATATTATTACCTTTTATTTTCGATTTATGCTTTGAATAAACTCCTTGAAATTCGTTCGATTTCGTTGATGAATAACCCGAATTATACCATTTAATTCACATGAGATTAAAAATACAGAATAAATTAGGAATACAATTATTTTTCAAATGTTAAATAAAATACTAAGTTGCAGAAACAAACTATAAAAAATATATAAGGCGAACAAAGTTTTTTCTAATTAATTAAACTTTCAGTCGAATGAATTAAGAAGAAGAAGAAGTTGTAATTATATTATGGCCTCATAATCAGACAGTTGATTAGTGTCCGTAAATATTTGTCTGTTTTTTTTCCAAATTCAAAGAACTTTTCAAATTCAAAAGGATTAATAAAACAAACCGAATGATAAACTTGGATGTCTAAATAATTAAATTCGCGAATCAGTGAAGTAATGAAAAATCATCTAATTTCTCAAAAAATTCGAAAACGTCGCGTTGAACACTCTTTCCTTGATATAAAAATTGCCTAGACTGAAATATTTAATTTAATTATATTTCTATATGTGCTATATAATCTCGATGAATTAATTTTATTACATTATACATTTACGTATCTTATTTTTGAGTTTTAAGTCTTGTGAAATTTTTGATTTTATTACGATTTTAAATCCGGTAATATTTTTAATTTTCTTTAATTCTAATAAGTTTGAATCCAATATATATCTGACTGCCCACATAACCATAGATAACGAAGATAATTTAATAAAAATGCAATAAATATTATAAGATTATTTTTTTTATTATCAGAGTTAGTTCTAATTAATTAAACTTTCAGTCGAAGGAATTAAGAAGAAGAAGTTGTAATTGCATTATGGCCTTATAATGAGACCGATGATTAGTGTCCATGAATAAAAAATGCTACTTTTATTATTCTTAAACTTTTTATAAAAATATTTAAATTAAATTGGATTGGATTTATCGTTTTATATATTTTTGAAATAAATCTACATTAATGATATATTGTATAAACCATCAATGCTTTATACTGAAAATGAATACATTTGATTTCAATAATTATTACGATTGATTAGGTATATATTTTTACTTTATTTGTAATCTTTGACATCCTTCTATTTTTCAGTCAGCATAGTGAACAATCCCCTTCCTAATAATATACACTGCTCTTATCTTAACTTTACTGATGCAATTGAAGATAGTAAGTGTTTTTTTTAAATTATAGTAAATTTCAAAGTCAGATAAAAATGTAAAACTTCATATTATTAACTATATTTACGTATCTTATTTTTGAGTTTTAAGTCTTGTGAAATTTTTGATTTTATTACGATTTTAAATCCGGTAATATTTTTTATTTTCTTTAATTCTAATAAGTTTGAATCCAATATATATCTGACTGCCCACATAACCATAGACTAAGTTAACAAAGTTAACAAAGACTTGCCACCCTATTTTATCTCAGGCTGCCGTCTAACAATTCGATAATGCTTCAATTATTGATTTTATTATTGATTAATTATTGGAATAGACTGCCTATATGTATATCTTCTAAACTTAATGAAGAAAATCAATAATTAGCGTCGACCGAATATAAAGTGTTTAAAGTTATAGATTGTTTAGCCAATAGACTATTGATATCGATTTAATCCTTTTACCTTTCTGTAAAAGAAAGATGGCATGTAATGTTTTTAGTTTTGTTGGAATAAGACACAACTGAATGTTATATAATTCTATATTTTAATGTAATAAATTGATTTCATGTTTAGATTTGGAACGTTCAGTGCCCGCAATGTTTCTCTTGGCAATGCTTCTCACATTTTTGGCGGCTGTCTTCTATCTGGTCATGTTTGTCTATTGGATGATGAAGAAAGGCAGCAAGCACCCCATTTTCTTGAAAGTATCAACCATGTCTTCTGCTGTAATTACGGGAGTTGCAAGTAGGAAAAAGAGCATTTATTATTATTATGAGGCAAACAATGAGTAAACTTTCTTTATAGAGAATCTATATTATATTTTTACTTTTATTAAACATACCTACTTTATATTGAAATTTTGCATAACTATGGACTAATAATTGTTTAAATAAATAATAATAAAATATAACTTTCAACAATATATGATTTTATTTCGAAAAGATTTAAATGCAACGTAATCAAAACTAATAAAAATAAACAAGAAGGATATTTTAGTAATTTGATTTTTACAATATACATTTTTTAATCAATATGTTGATGAAGGCTGAACTATTGAAAGATTTGTATTATAGCGTAATGCACCTTTAAAAGTGTATTTTTTGAATTATCTCAAGAACACTTTTTGTATTATGTTTCAACTAAACCTAAGTAATTAAATTGTTATCATTTTTTCAAAATGTATTAATACTTAGAACATTTTTTCTTTCCATATAGTCATTTGCTACGTCATTTCAATTGTCCTATTTCTTCTACTTATTTACAAGGAAATTACTCTATGGCCCTCGGTAACAAATTTTTCTACGTATATTATTAGATATGTGAATATTATGGAGTTTAGAAATGTGTTTCAGTAAAATATTTCAAGTTATAACAGTATTTATAATGTAACAAGGCTCATTATAGCGAGTTAATAGTGATTATCATCTCCCCAACATTTTTCAATGCTTTTTCAAAAAATACGTAAAAATCGTTTTCGTGATTTTAGGAGGAGTGGTTTTAATCCATATTTACCCCACCCATCTGTCTCGAAATGCTTTATTTAGGAATTTTGAGTACTCAAAGCCGTGTCAGAAAGCGCACCGTCTTTCTGAAAATGGCTAGAATAAAGTAATCTTCTTCGCTGATGTTCAGATATGAATTCTTCTGTGATCATTTGGATATAGCGACCAGCATTAATAGATCCAACAATTAAAAATGGACCTATCAGATTTGTTTTTGACATTGCGGCCCATATCATCACATTTGGTGGATTTGTTGCCAAAATGTGGATTTTCGTTTGACCACATGACCAAATTGTAGGGTTTTTAAGTCAGATAAATGGCTCTTTCCTCTGTGACAAACAGATCTTGTTCCTCAGGCGTCATCGTGTTTGTCAAGAAGGAGGTTACAGCAGTGAACACGATATTTTTTGTACCTGGACATTCATCTTTTGGGCATTGAACTTTGGTGTTGGTTTCCTGGTTTTTAAATGTAAATCTGTTTTCCTGACTCTGCACAGTTGTACGCGATAAATTCAGAATGGGCAGTATTTCTCCAATAAATTACTGTTAATCATTAAACAAGGAATCCCCCTTAACAGCCAAAGTCCACTAAGAATAACAAAAGTTATTTGTAATTTCTGAATTGTGATTTAAGAATATTTTGTTTATTGATCGTAAAACCACGTAATAAAATAATAAATATATATATACAGCATTCTACTTCTAAAAATGTGCTGCCAATTTTGAAGTAGATTATTTGGTTTTGTGTTTCAGAACATTTTGAATGCTACAACCATGGAATATGCCATTGTTTTCTTTTTGGCTTTTGCTGTAATTATTTTACTTATAATCGCATTCGTGTTATTTTTAATTTCTGCTCTCTATGCAAACCGGGATATTAACAAATACCAAACTGTAAGCGAACACGGAGACGAAGAAGGTAATGCCCACATAAATATATTATGACAACTTTTAAGTAACTTTATAAAGTAACTTTTGCAGTTAAATTATTATGTCTAGATCAAACAATTTTCAAAAATCTTTCGAAAGGAAAGAAGGAAATTATAATATTTAACTTGAAATAAACAAGCTTAGTTTGCAAAAAATTATACAATTTGCAATTTTGGTTAATAAACGCAGGTATAACCACAGTTAAAGCTAAATTAATTAGATTTGTTTTGTTAAATTCTCCGCAGAATGTAAGATGCTTGAGGATATGAGGCGATTGTTAATCAAATCGGGTCTGTTAAAATCTATTTGAGAAGTTTTATTTGTTGTGAAAATTGTATTCGAAAACAGTAAAATCTATATTGAATAAATGTTATCTATTTAATGACTGAATAACTGTGATAACATCTCAAAGAATTGTATCAGATAACATTGATTAAATAAAACCGTTTGCATCAAACATTTCGATTAAAACCCTCTGGGATCCCGGACTAATACAATCGAACAACATTTTTTTTCATTAGCGAAAATTTGCAGTCACTAAATAATAAATAATAAATCAAAAAATAATTTTAATAAACATTTTAATTTGTCTAATTTCTGGTATTTTTATATTTGTTTGCTTACATGTCATGTTGCTATATCGTTACATATTGCACAGTTCTTCGTATTATTTTAATCTAATTTTTATATAAAATTTAGTATTTTATTATTAAAATTAATTCAATTCAATATTCGAGTTATCCATATTTTAAACAGATAAACAATTTATTCTATCAATGATCAATATACTGTAGTCATTGTTAAGCTAATAATTTCATTAGCAAAGGTTTCATGATTTAGTTTATGAATGTCAGCTTTTATAAATCCCTTTATAATATCTGATTGGACTAACATAGCAGTACAACCTTTTGCTGGTAATTGTTTTTAAATAATTAATTATTTATTTAAAAGTTCAATTGCTAGATTTGACGTTTCCAATGACTACACTTCCCAATATTCCACTGCTAAATTATTTTTAAACTGTTATCTAAGAACTGAATTACTCTTGTATATGCAGTACATACATCAAATTTTTCAAATTATATTCTCAGAAACAAGTTTCTCGGTCCCTAACAACCAGCCGAACGCCAGTCTTGCTGTCCAAACCAGCAGAGAAATTGTTCCTTACACCGGACATCCAGACACTCTTCAGCGTTCTCTTAAATACAGCCTAGATACTGACACCCCCAGCGCAAGTGTCAGGGAGGGGGATAGGGTACTTCTACCCATCTACTACCAACGGTCGAATCAGGACCGAAACGGGCCTCTGACAATTTCCCAAAATGAACCACCAGATGCCTTTTATGCGATCTCTGGGTCGACCAATCCGCTGCATCTTAATCATATGTCCAATACGTATAATGTATTTTAAAGTTGTCTGTTGCTTGATTAAAATGCAATTGAGTGATTTTGTGACGCCCTTCGATTAATTATTGATGTTCTTAGTTTATGACATAAATTAGTAATAAACATTTTTTATTTTTATTTGATTATTATAAAAACTAAATGAAATATTTAACCTTATTTTAAATTGAAATATGCAATTTGAAATATATTATTTAAGAAAAATATTTGGTTAAATGTCTTTATATACGCTTTATTATTCTATATTAATTTGCTTAAATAAGCCTTTCAGATAATGAAAGCAATATTTTACATCTCAGTTTTCGGATTGAAACCGAAACCGAGTTGGTGGCAACTTTCTGTTTCTGTTTATAGATATATAAACAACCGATTTTCTTATTACTGTTGTTAGATAGTGTTGTTATATACTGTTGTTATATACACTAACGAATATATATTATCAGATAATTTTTTATATTGGACTGCATAGATCTGATGTTTATATACAGTTATGTTTTAAATGATCTCTTAGAATTATGTTATGCATTCAAACACTCGATACCTATATATGCTACTAACTATAGTCTACTAACAATTATTAAATTCAAAAGAAAAATATAGAGTATCCATTTTATTTATAATTTTGAATGAATTTCAAAACCTATAATAGCTTTTAACTTTTTTAAGATTGTCAATATAAAATTAATGACTTCATCTCATTTACCTTCTTCTCATATGAAAGTTTGTTAAATATAAAATGTTGATCATCATAAATAATACTGTCTTCTATTTTTATTCTATTTTTCAAGTTTATAAATATCCTGAAATCATGAAAAACCAATTTATCGTATTCTCGTGAGAATTGTTATATACTGAAATGTTTGCACTATAAAAACTCATGGAACAATTTGGAAATATTCATAAATAATAATTATTATTTGTAAACTAATCTTAATAACGATTAAATGAATAAAATACACATTTTAAAAACGTTGTTGAAAAGATTAAAATATGCGTGAACAGTACTCATTACTAATTTATTAGTCACAAAAAATCTGAAAAACGGAAAGTTAAAATATGAACACGGTTTTGTTCATGTAAAAAAAAATTATCAATTTTTATTAAAGTTAATTATTTCAAGATTTTGTGTTCCAGTATACACAAACATAAAGTTTTGTCAATTAAATTTCAAACAATAATCGTGTTAAAATGTTATTTTGCTATCGTGTAAAAACGTTTAGATTATGAGTTCAAAGGTTAAAAAAACTCTCTATTGCGAAAAGTTAATCAAATCTACACATATATTTGGCTATATATACTTAAGAATGTCTCTTTTTTTATCATTCATATTTGGCATTTCCATTTGTTTAATATGTGTATGTATGGACAATATAATTATATTTTGATGCAAATAGAACAACTAAGGCGACCTACGCATAGAAAGGTTAGTTAATTAAATATTGACATTGAAGCTGATTAAAATATTGAGTTACCAAGATTTAATTGTTTTAGAAGATTAAACGATTAATACTGTTAACATTACAGGATTTACTTTCTGGTTAATACAATCCATATATTTGAGGCCAATTTATTTTTGTAAAAAAATTCAAATCAAAGTAAAGTAAAGTTCATTGTATTGTATGAATATTAGAATTCAATGTTTTTTTAATTATTTTAAAACAAAATTTTGAGATATGGAACAAATTCTATGAGTTATTCGATAAACTTTTTTAATTTATAGAAATTCTTAATGAGCTCATTTGTTACATTAATTTATAAAATTAGTCAATAACTTTTAACAAAATGTCGGGAATTATTTAGTACCTGATCGACTTCAGATCACTCTTCAATAAAACTAATGGTCCATCTATTCTTGACTATATAATACTCACAAACTGGCCGTTAAATACTTTTTTTTACACGGACGATGAACCCTAGAAATGTTTTTGCTTAAATAGGTAAGTCCAATATCGAATTTATGCTTCTCTTTTACCAAACATTGTAATCAAACTTTTGGAAAGTACCTGATCACCGTCCCTCACTCTTTGTTGTTTATAACGATAAATTCCAACATATTGATTATTTTCTTGAACATTGAAAATAATATTAATCATGAAAATTGTCTATACCATATATCAGATTTTTTGTTGGAATAAAAATATAATTATTAGATATTAATTATGTCGAAATACCCCGCTTTGTAATTAATTATTTTTAGACCGTAATTGCTGAATTCATATTACTTGGCTTTTAATGAATAAATTTCTATGCTAAAATCGTGATCTACAAAGCTGAAAATAAAATTAATTTCCTGAAAAATTTTGAACTAAGAGTCCATACAGCGGATTAAATAATGCTAATTAAGGTTGGCTTAACTGAGACATGTGAAAAGGATACATCATGGATACACGATACAAGGTAGAAGTCGTGTAAATTTTTAATTCAAGAGATTATACAGAATTTTTGCAACTAAAAAGAATGACGTAAGTTTTTCTTTTAGTCAACATTAAATTTTATATAAGAACGAATAAAATTCTTTGCGTGAGCAAAATGTTTTCATTCATTTGAAGCCACTTTGTATCTGGAATATTTTTTAAATTATAGAAATACTCATATCAGTAAATAGATTAAACATGAATGAATTCAAAAGTATTAATAAGCCTTATTGTTAAATTGTTTGAAAAGCATTATCTGTAAAATTATTTTTAAAAATTGCAGAAAAAAAGGGAGCCTATAAGCAAATGTCTCTTAAATAAATTTATTTATGATTAAAGACAAATAAATTATTTAAAATAAATAATTAATTATTTTTATATGATAATATAAATAATTAAATAGTTTAAAGAATTAACCTAATAAAATCAATATTATTAGTGGATTGGAGTAAGTTTCCCTTTGACAGATTCCTCTTTCATCCGTGAACCATATTGGAGTCCCACTTTGAAGAATCATCGATGAAGGAATCTGTGTGACGATTATGGTTGACTATTGGCCAATTCTTCATCCATGGGCCGGAAATTTCCGAGCTGAATTCGTCAGCATCTTTCTAAATAGGTAGACACATGTAGAAAATAATTTGGACCGCAAGAAAAAAACTCTCAATTCGACTATGGCATCTTATAAATTATTTGACAATGATCAATCAGAAAAATTTTGTTAATAAATTAGATTTCGAAATAAATAAAACGTATAGTTTATTCTAATAATTTCGATACACATTCTAAAAAAATTCTTTAAAACACAATATACTACTTAATAGTAGTACAGTATATGTTAAATCATTTAAATTAATTTTATTATTGAATAAACATTTCCCAAACTTCACAAATCAAGTGACATTAACTGTCAAATAGAAATGCAACATACCTTGCCTAGAAAGGTATCCTGTTGCTTATTCCTATCAACACTGTTAAAGGTTTCCCAGTCCGGTTTGAAGTCGGGTTGCTCGCTGCTCCTCAGCAGACACGGGTCCTTCAGTCCGAATAAGGACGCCGAAGTGCCCCCTTTCTGCCAGCGAAAATCGAGTGCCCATCGTATGCCCTGTGATGTGTTGGTCAGTGACCGGTGAGGAGTGAAATTGTTGAAGAGAATAAAACTGCCAACGGGAACCTCGAGGACCTCGGTGTCCTTGTCCATATCCACTCCTGTTCGTGTGTTGATAGTAAAAACACGGATAAATACATTTCTGGCATTTACGACGGCTGCTCACAAACTTTTATTTAGAAGTTTCGACTGTTTCAACTCGAATGAAGTTGGTTAAATAAAATTGAAACCTTCCAAATTTAAAAACAATTTCTAGAATTCAACGTGGTGAATGAAAATTTATCGAAAAAGTTAATTATAAATTCTATTAAAACGTTACCCAAAGATTTGATCATTTCTTCTTCTTCCAAAGTGATGTACCAGGTGGGCCCATCGCAGCAAGTGTGCCTGGCAACATATCCGTCCTTGTGGCAATCTCGAACAAACTGAAGTGAAGACGTGGAATTAACTTGTTTTTTAAGCACGATAGAAAAACTGTGTGGGTGACAATTCATACCTCCATCGTTCCATTATTGAATGTTGCATCGACCAACGGTATCCAGGCAGTCATAATCTGAAGGGTGTAGGCCCCGTGGTCGAAATAACCGCTGTCTAAAGGGTTTGGTCGATAAGTTAATAATAAATATGCTATCCAGAATTATAAAGATAACAGTTGAATAATTCAGTAGAAATGGTTGTAAATTGACAAAAATACAATTTAGAAAGTTGAATGATTAAATATATTATTTAAATTAAACGGCCAATAAAATTTAGGATTGGAGAAATCTGTGGAACTTAACGAAACTAGAGTTATTCTAGACTATGTGAAATAATTTAGATAACACTGTGTGGTTAGGGGCACCTTGATGCCAGGGAACTACTGTGTTGGTATTGTTGGGTGTCTTGGTCCTCAGATTCCAGACTGGGTTGAAGGCGATGTCCGGTCCGATGAAATCCTCCAACAAGTTAAGAAGTCGATCGTTGGCTGCTATGGAGCACAGCGCCTGTATATCACCAGTAGTACATGAAAGATGATTAAGTACTCGTGGATAAACATTTTGACTACATTATTTTTGACTGCTTGGTTCCATTGAAAGTGTTGATTTAATTATAAGCAAGGACATAATTTTAAAATGATTATATACGTAAATATTGTAACCTAGCTAAGACCTTTTTAGGCTATCAGGATGATAACAAGTTATTTCCAATTTGGATAAAAACGAAAGAAGCATATAAACCAACCTGGCTGAATGGGCACGCTTTCAATGTGACAATATTAGCTCCGGGAAAATCTTTCTCCATCGCTGTCAGTCGATCATTAAACCCCATTTCTGAATAGGTGCCTAAATAATACGAACACCATAAATAATCATAACATTAAAAAAATAATTTAAAATATTAATTACTTGTGTACTTTCATATTTTCGTTTTTATTATTTAAATTTCGTTTAAGCAAATATAACGTTGATCGATATATTAAAACTATTTGCAATATCTATAATACGTGGATACGTGACAATCCTTAAGAGTACTACATAATTAAATCTATGATGTGGTAGCAAGTAGGGTCACGAGATAAATTAATTGTGCCGAAAGGCAGAGCAACAAATGAATTGCTCACGATGATTTAGATAACACACAAAACATCCACTAAAACAAAAACATTAACGAACGAAGGAACGAACGAACTTTGACTTACCAAAATCACTTAATCACTGAATACAAGTTTGTTTGCACGTTATCAGTGCACTCATAACCTCTTTAAAACAAAAATAAACTTTATTCAACAAAAACCATATAATCAATTCAAAATAAGTTCTACATAATAGATGTGCTTACACTATAGAGTAAGTACTGAATAGAGTACATGAAGATATACACAAAATGATTTCAGAATTATTCCATAAAATTTAAAGTACAATTAAATATTTAATACAGGGAAGGATTTAGTATTATAATTAGCTGGAGTATTGATAGAAAAAATCTCTGTAACGTAGCAGCTGAGGGTATGGTAACCTTAGAAGTCCTCAATGGTAAAGTAATGGTTGCTGGATCTGTTTTCATGTTGAGATTCAAAAAGTACAGTGCGTTACTCCACATCTCTTATTTATTTATATTACGATACAAAAGAAAAAAAATGTTAAAGTATATCGTCAGTGTTGATGGAGGCACATCTCTCGGAGACTTTGTGACCGATAAGGAAGTTCGTGTTAGAGATGTTTGCATCTTGGATAGGTCAGTCGATTTGCCTGACCTCTGCGAAAAGGTCCATCCTGGTGTCATAACAGCACGTCGTGTATTGGTTGGGGGCTGTTTTCTTCAGATAGGATGATATGGCCAGCCAAGGACAATCTTTTCTCTTGGAGAACCACACAGGGAGGCGTCAAGTTTGTCGTTTGTATAGAGCCCAGTTAGTTATCCGCGTTGGCCACTGGATTCCAAAAGCGCTCCGAATGTAGACATATCAATTTTCGCTGCTCATGGTTCGGTCTCACGAGCGCTTTTTTCATTTCTGCATTTAAGACAGCGAATGACTCTCTAAATTCGTGATCGGAAAAACACCAATGTTCCAGTTATACTTTCGGTTTAACAAAAACTGAATCATTGCTGGAATTACTTTGAGTGTTTATGGAGGATATAGCTCACAATTTTGTGTACGTACATCGCAATAAAAATATCGTTGACAGAAGTCGAAATTATCTCTGTTAAATGATAGTCAATGTCTTTCAGAACTTTTAGACAGTAAGCCCTAACGCTCACTTACCTATGTGACGGTATATTTCCAATACAATATTTTAGCAACGTTGGAAAAATTCATATAATCGTGTCTTTGCCAAGAGTAATTTAATTCTTATTGTTTAAAAGAATCAATACTGTTAGTTATTGTATTTAATTAAATTATCGTACATGTTCATACTTCCGTAAAGAAAGGGCTAAGGCTTTTGTAGATTCGAGTACTCTTAATATCACCACAATAAAAAGAGACAGATATATTGTCAAGTTTTTAAAATGATATATAGCCTTTATAATTTATTGCATATTTAATCAATCAATTTGCATAAGTAGCATAAAAAACTACTCCAAGAAAATATCTTTCATATGGGTATGTAAATTATACATTATTAGTAATTTCTATTTTCATAAAAATATTAAAACATACTTTTAATCTTTCCAGCTTCAAACATTTTTGTAGCCATTTTATCAACCAATGAATTGACTTCCTTTCTCACAGATTCGATTTCTTCATCGGTAAAAAAATCGCGCACAATCGTGTAGCCCTGCAATTAAACAAACACAAAATTAAGTGTTTTGGATTTCTCCTGCAGAGCAGAAAGCACATAAAAATAAATAATTTAAAACACTAAGCCCCATACTACTGGTAAAAGTGTTAAACAAATTTTAGGCCGGCATGTTACCACTGCTATACGCTTCCTTAGAAAATGTTACATCTTCACAACACTGGATTGTGTTAATATTGTCTTGTTTCGGAGGGAGTCGTGTTCAATCATTTTTTATATATTTGGGGAAATCATTGCTTACCTTTTCGTAATATTCATTTATTTGTTCCTTGGAAAGTTGCCCTGGTTTTGTTGGACCGTTGTGCTCAATTCTATCGAATACTTCTGGGTGTTTCTCACCGGTATAACCGATTGGTTCAGCATCAACTTGCGCCATTATATGTATATCTACAAAAAATATATATTTCTGTAAATATGTATTGTTTATAGAAATTTTTTTATTTAGTAACACAAAAAATAATTAATTAAAAGTATAGTTTATATGTTTATTTATTTAATTATATCTAAAATAATATTTTCTCACTATCATAGCAGATTTTTCAACCCCAGTCAACTTTTAATAACTAAATAACAAAACATAATATTTTATTAATTTCATAATAATAAATTAGATAAAATCAGCTGTAATTATTAATCACTTTTTATTTTTGAATTCAAATCATTTATAATTTTAAGTGGCTATAATTTCCAGACTGATTGATAATTGTTGATTATGGAAAGAATTTAAATCTCATTTGGTAAATACTAAATTGATTGTAATTATTAACTGTTGCAAAAATTATTAAATCATGTAAAATCTAGTGATTAAAAATCTGTAATTGTTTCAGGAAAATAAAAATTTATTATATTTAATATAAAAAATATTATTTATAAATTCAAAAAAATGAAATATTAAAAGAAAATTTATTAAAGAAATTATGCATGTTCAAAATGAACAAGGCACTTGAAGTATCTATTCAATTATGATTTAATTAATGACAGATTTTGATTGTTAATTAATTTAATACAAGAAGGATCAATCATTATTCTTAAGACTAAAATGTTTTATGATATGATTGTTCATAAATTGAATACAAGAAAAGTACAAAAGAGTAATATATTGAATATCCATGTTTTACAAATGCAAACAAGATTGTGAAAAAAACATGCTTGTAGGTTAAATAAAAAAACTATTAACAAACAATTATTATTTAAATTTAGACTAGTAAAACAAATTACTAAAAATTATATAGAATAAGATATAATGATAGATATGAATTTAATTGTTTTACCTCTATCTTACTAGAGTTTGTACATAATACTTCAAGATTAGAATCACAAAAATTGTTTGACAGTCAAAACAGAGAGCTTCTAGAAGATTGACGGAATTATATTAATTTTATTTTAACATAATATTGTTCTATGATTGGGGGTAGACTAGTTTTTCTGTATCCTTGATATATATTTACAAACCTATATTAACAGTAGTATTTTTAGATGATATATGATATTTAGTTTGTACAGAATTAAAAATGTCACATTGAGGGGTGGGGTTCAGTCCAACCAGTTGAATTCCTGGGATCTGTACCTGATATTTATATATTAGAGATTCCCATGCTTTTGACCAAAAGAAATTCCATAGGTTTCTTAAATCGGATAAATCATAAAATCATATAATCAAAATAATGTATATTTAAAAATTAAATTTAATTTAAATTAAACTTATATTTATTTAATCTAATTATTTAATCTAATAAACACATTCCTGTAAATTAAAGTTTTAAAAATGATTTAATAGACTTCAGATGTATACTAACCATCAAAATTACATGTAAATGAAGTCATGAAATAAAAAAGGATGTCCATGTTTTAATTAATTTACACTAAAACCTTTACCTAAGAAAGTATAGTCTTCAATTCAATGTCTCCAGTAAATTACTAACTTTGCTTCTTTTGTTTCCTTAAAGTGTGTGACTTTGTAAACACATTGATGGAAGATTTAACCAAAATCAAACATGTACATACATTTGTGGAGTCTGTTCCTTTAAAGATTCATCCAATAGAAGTACATAGTGTTATGCATTGTTAAAATCTTCTTTGATTGTATCTGTAAATGATCACCTGATTAATTTTTTGGAACGTAGTTACACTCCTACTGTAAATCACAATTTCTGAATCAGCAAACATTAGCAAATTATAATAAATAGTAATACTATACTTGAACCAGATAATATCTAATAAATTGAAATTCTTGCTGTATGTTGGCACAACTATCAATTGAGAAGTGAGTCAACTTTGAGTGTCACATAATCTGTGCCTTCAATGAATGTTCTTCAATTTTAATGTTTGTAAAAAATGTATATGTATTGGTCTGAGAGATAGAGTGTGTAATAGTTGCTTTTAAGATTGTTTTCTTAAGTATTATGTTTCAAAGATTTTTCCTTTTTGTGCTCCAATTCTGATTGTTGATAGATTTAAAAATGTATTTATATTGTACACTGATCTTTAGTATTATCTGAAGTGGCTTTCAATTATGAAAAATTATTACTCTGACTGGAGAAATTATGTTTGAAAGTAGTCTTACAAGTCCAAGACGTTTTTTTTTATATTTATATCAAAATTAACTTTTTTTATTCTTTTATTCTATAAAGTAAATATGTTATTGAAAATATATAATAGGAAAACCATATCATTAAAATAAATGGATATAAGTAGGGCTGTTGTATACATAAAAAACACCAATATAGATATGACATATAATAAAAAATATTATTTTGCATTTTATTTTGCCTGGAAATTGTAGAAAAATAATATGAAATTGTTTATACCATAATATTTTAACCATTCTTAATAATAATAATAATAATAATATAATTATACATTTAGCCATACAATTCTAAAAAAGAATACAATATTTATATAAATAATTCAATAATAAAGATTCTATTCTTGCATGAGTAGATGTAGTACCTTTTCAGTAATATGTTTGCAGTCAGATAGTATTTATAATTGGAATAAACTAGATTATATATGTTGGTTCCCTCAGGGGCCACATAGTATAACATATAACATTAATTCATCTCATAATGTACCTATCAATTAAGTAATATTTGTAATATAAAATTGTGATTATATATAAAGATGTTTATGTGATCTATCTTTTACTCACCATGTATTATGATTTTAGTCCAAAATGTTGTTAAAACTTTATTTTATTGATTGTTAGCATTATTTCAATATATATATATGAATTTTTAGAATAAATTGTCTCTCTTTAGGGTTTGCATTGATTAATTTTGTTTCATCATCCAAGAACCAAATCCCAAGTTTCAAGTATAATAATCAGTACAAATTTAAATTTTATTTTCTTCTAAAGTGTTCTGAAAATGGCAGTAACAACTTTAGACCTATAATGAGCCATTTTTATACTGTCACTGAGAAGTGTTAAAAAATCATTTTAAAGTAAATTTAATATTAACATGTCCTATATATCCTGACTAATATAATACATGTTTGTTAAAAAACTTTTAAAATAACTCCTTATTCATGTCCATTAAAGATATGATGAAATTTCTGATTTTTAACAGTAAATATCTTTATTTTCAACCTCATTTTTCAGTGATTTTTAGACAAGATATTAATCCTTATTGGATGTAGATTATTCGGATTAAGGAAATGTTGATTGCTTATACAGCTATATTAGCTAAATATACAGCTAAATAACAAGTAATAGTATTTAAAATTTCAGTTTTAAAGACTATAATTGGATAGATTCCTTATAATTTATACATTATTTGTAACATAAAACATTTTTGCAATACTTTTTTTGATATATTTCACCAGTAATATATAATGTTATGTTATTATTAGCCAGAATGGCAAATTATGTTAGCTCATACTATAAAAGAAATAATATATTATAATATATTTTAGATCTTATGAAGATATTTTCTTAAGACAATTTCTTTGAAACATGCTTTGTGAGCAATTTTCCCTCCTCTTATCCTAATATCTGATTTGAGATAACTACATTTTATAGAAACCATTTTAGCTTAATTTCCTAATTTACTAACAGCTAATTAAATTAATACTCAATAGAAACAACAATATAATTATAAGATAGTATAATATGGATTATTTACATAGTAATATAATAGTATTAGTAAGTTTCATAAAATCCCTTGTGCTAAATCTTATTGTTTAGAGTCTTATGGCAATTATTCTTTATACAACTGTTTGATATTTGTCTATTATATAACTGTAAGGCAATTTTCTATTCATATGAAAATTGATTTCTAGTTTTAAAACCTGTATAAATCTCTGGTTCTAAAATTATATGGTAGTTATCTACTAGAAAACTGTTTGATATTTTTTTTTAGTTTTAAAGGTTTATAATAAGTGCAAGATTCATTTATATTAGTCTATTTATTATTAAATATTTTATTTTTATACAAAAACCATATTATATTATTATTATTGTGACCTATGCCTAATATGAAAACATTATTCTATCTTATATACCATGTCTAACCTATATCTTAATATTTTATTTATATGGATGAATTATATCCTTGGCCTTATTATGATAATAATTATTATTATAACATTACTTTGATTATTAATAAATTTGTGTTTTTTATAGATATTTATAATAGAGAAAAAAATATGTTTATAATGTAGACAATATTCATGGTACAAATTCTAATTATATTTTATATATAGTCTAGTTTAAAAAATAAATTGCATGTGAAATGCAAACAATAAAAATGTAGATTACTAGATTTTTGTTTAGATAAAATATTGAACGGTTTAAATATATATCATTTTTGTAATTTTACATTAAAAAAATTCAGTATAATTAGAGTTAAACAGATTTTTCTTACTATTCACCAAACGGAGAGAACCTTACAAAATATTTAGTTGAATATGTTCAGCATCGCTTTACTAGGTAATTTTAATTAATGATAAGAACAAACACATCCAAATTTCGATAGATTATATTTTTATTTTTATAGTAAAAATTTATTTGTTTATTTTGTTTTTTAAGGTAACAATATAAGCAGAATAAATAATTTCTCTTATCATATTGCTTACAAAAATTATGTATCATATTAATGAAATCTGTTTGTAATTTTCAATATTTATATTTCGATGCACATTATGAATGTATGGACCGCGGAACCAAACCTGCCCGGGCGTGGAAGGCTGCTTTATTCAGCCTCTCTCCCTCTCCCTCTCCCTTTTTTGCAAAAAAAACAGCGCGTCTATTGTAATTCAATTATTTTTTATAAAATTAATTCTGAAAATATGATATTTAATATAATATATTAAATATTCTTTCTGATCATATAATACTGCAAAGTAATTAATTGAAAATATATTGATTACAATCTACCGGGTAAAAATGAAATACGGTTTTGGATATCTAAATATTTATTCAAAATGATCAGAAAACGAAGTGTGTTAGGCAAAAAACTCAATTTGATTAGTTATTTTGATATAGGCATAGGTATAATATTATTTTAATTTAATTGACCAATTTGAACTTTTTTATACCGTTTTTTGTCTAACACGGCTAAGCATTTAATTTTAGATTGCAAATCTAGTTGTAGTTTTAATGTAATGTCTATGGTTTGAGCATGATAAATCCTACTAAGTACTGAATAATTTGATTTATAATTTATTTTCAGATACCAAATACATAAACTGAATGATATTATAATTTATAATGAATTACTAGAAAAGCCGTCATGCTTTGTTGGATCGAACAATTATTATTGATATACACTTTAATACATTCTTACAGTAACATATTGTCGTTTGTCCATCATTAATTAAACTGGAAAACTTATAAATCTTCGTTTATATAAATTATAGCAATATTTTTTTACATATTAGCAAGAAAAAACATTGTGGATACGGCTCCAGACACAAGCATTTGGGTAGATTTAACTTGGTTGCAATCATGGAGCTTTTTACTGCACTTCCTACTTTTAGTGGCTGGACTATTCGGAAGTCGGAAAAGCAATATATTGTGAAAATACTATTCTGTTTCACGACAATGTCCGATCTCATGTGGCTCAGACTAAACGTGTATTCGTTGGTTTAATCGAAATAGCTATACTTGTTTTCATTATAAGCTGTTGTACTTTTTTACCATAGTTACCTTGTAAACATATATTTACATGTAATTTCAATTTTATCAATAAAACTCTTATTATTATTACACCAGCCATCTTACTCTTCTGATACAAATATATTAGACAGTTTTTTTCTCCTACTGGAAATGCATGCGGGCACATCATGAACTTGTCAAGAAGAGCAAGATTTTTTGAAAGAACATGTGCAGTTACAAGGAAACACGGCACAGATAATGCATACACAATTCGAAAAAAGAAAAAATGTTATTTGCAATATGGGAAACTCAAGTTGTCAATATGGGAAACTCTATATATATTCTCTCATAAGTCTACCCCTTCCTGAAAAGCAATCACAATTTTTTGAACACTAAATTAAATTCTCTGAAATGTTACATATTTTCAACAATGGCTATATAACTGTCTATCATTCTATGAATTTCGGAAACTTTGAAGTCCTTTCTGCGTAGTGCCTAATTATTGATTTGGTATTGATTTTAATATATTCATTGTTATTTCCAATGAAATATCCATATCTTTACTGCATGAAATCACAGAAATTAAAATTGTATTTTTTACAGTGTTAATTTACAATACAAATTTGTCTGTTATAATACCTGTTATAAGTTAAATAGCATTAGATGCTTATGAATATATTGTTAAATGAAAAGATTTCTATTTTCAAATAAAGATTCTAATCTAACACAAGAGAAAAATAACAATACAAGAACAAGAAAGAGAAGCTACTTAGAAATATTGATATTAATAATTACGGTGCAATTGTTATTCACCATTTGAGAAATTAACGATGTGAATAGGATGCATTGAGAGTCTAATTTATAACTGGATCGTTAAAGATATAATCAAAATCATCCACTAATAAATTTTCGAAATTTCCGACTTCTCCAAATAAGTTGACGTCTGTTAAGTGAGTTTACATTATTTTTTCTTCATTATTATTTATCGAATTATGTATTGCGTCTGACCAATTTATGGTAAATATCTATAAGATTTTCGCTTATTTTAAACTCTTTTTTTTAAATATATTATTTTCAATTAATAATAATCATTGACCTATATATTATTTATAAATTATATTTATTTATATAAATAATATATAGGTCAATGATAATAATATAATAATATTTTTATTTATATAATTATATATATAAATTTTATAATCTTTAATAATAACGCAAAATGGACCTAATTAAAGTAAAGATATAATACATTATATATTATTGTACATATATTTTATTACATTAGTCAAAGACATAACATATTGAATAAACGTTGAACCATTAATGAAACAAATATTTATAATGTTATGAAATAAATCGAAGCCAGCTATATATTTGGTATAGATAAAATACAGTTTGCTTGTGAAATTTTTGAAAAATTTTATCAGAAAAATATTATATTTTTGATGTTCTGAATTGATCATATTGATCTAAGTTAATAAAACAAATAGAAAAACTATAAAAAGAAGTTATATAGGTATCAAATATTAAGAATTGTCAAGATGCGTCACACAAGAAAATAAATGTTTAATTTAGTTAATATAAAATGGCAGCTATAAGCCTCAAAAATATTTTAATCCATTTTAAAATATTTAAATCTTCGTGATAATATCTTCGTGAATCAAAATTAATAATTTTTCAAATTAAATTAAATTCATAGAATTCTTTTATATTTTATAAAGGTATCTTGACAATACTTAACTACCTATCTCTGTTAGGTTTACACTTTTCTGTCTGTAAATATACAACAAATGAAGGGTTAAAGAATAAAAAGCAAATTACAGTAAGCATCAGTCTTCGTCAGTAGATGAAACAGTCCTTTTTTGCGGGCTTGACGAAGTATTAATTTCAAAATCAATAGAAAATGAATCAGCAGTGTATCGGAACAAAATATACTAATGAAATGTAGCTTATAAAACTATTCAGAATACTAAAATATAAAGTCAAAGGTTAGCAGATGATCAAATATATAATCAGCAATTAGATGGAATTAGCAGGGAATATCACGACTGGTTATCATATTGTCAAGAAATAAAAATAGTCAAAATTAGGTAACATGTCAGTGAAGAATTATGAAAATATCCGTTTATGTTTGTCATTATAAGGACATATTAAGCAATGATATGTATCCGATTTGATATGTATAAATTTTGGAATAACTCGACAAAGTTTAAAATGTTTTTATTTCACTATAAATAACAAAGAACAAAAAAATAAATAATTACCAAATGTAGAAGGTAAGGCACCTGAATTCATTAATAAATTCATTAATGGTCGAGCCATTGAATAATCGATATTTTCTAGTCTGAACATGCCACATCTATTAAATTAAAATTGGTTTAATGCATGCGTAATGCGAGTAACATAAAATAATTTGTACTAATCCGCGTATGTAAAATTTAACGGAATTTATAAGACCACCTTCCATCAGTCGCTAGTAAATGCGGTACACATTACTACCACGGGTGGGGCTATGCAGTGATTGACGGGACCCGTTCAAGTCTCCCACTGGCGGCTGATAGCTCGGATTTTCCATGCTAGTATCGACATTGTGACGAGGCAGACGGTGGGCTCCAACACTATTGATGGAATGCACGTCATGGTCATAGCGCTTCACGGTGGGGGGTGAACTGTTGCCATAACCACCGCCACCGTTGCTTTGTTGGGGAGGAATTGTCCTTCTCTCATTAGGAGGAGTCCTGTTATCCAGGAAAAAGGACTGGGGTTGTTCGGTCCTGGTCTTACGAGCACCGCAACAGGCGTTCATGGTGAGAAAGATGACAGCACTGATGATAAGCAAGACAATCGCCCCCCAACCAACGTAGTAATTGTAGCTGTAAGCAATTGTTGTTACTGCCTGAATATTCTGGAATTTATAAATTAATAAATTTATTAGCAAAAAAAACATTAATATCTTAAATATCTTTGTTGAAAATGTTCAAATTGTCAACATTGCACTAATTCATTATTTTATTAACACTTTATATATGAAGCTTAATATATACCCCTTTGATGAGGCATCATTTCGGGACAAATTTGGAACATAAAATAAACAGAAATATCTATTGACATAATTGAATCAGCAGAAATTTCATAAGTATCTATTTAGAAACGTGAAAAATAGCTACTAACAACTCAAAATTCTACTAAACTATTTATGTAAGTGTGTACAATTTCCAAATGTGTAACAGAGCAATGCGCAAACTATATAGTCAACACTTTCTGCAGTGGTTGAAATCTTAACCGCCATCTAAAACCCACAAAGTTGCTATATAGGGTATATACAGTGTTCCTGAATGCATGAGGGCGTTGGTCGTAAATTATTGCAATATGCATTAATCATAATACATACAAGACTATTGAAACATTGGAATATAATACTAAGAAATGTTGCCTACATACACAATACACAATACATCGCATAATAATTGACTACACAAGGTAATTATTGAAAGTTTACCACGTTTGAAAGAATTTAAGGAATTCCATATATAATCTAATAAGAATTAAAGTAAAGCGCTGCATGTATTATAGGATTCGTATTACCATCTTAGTTTAATATATTATAAATTTCTGCAATATTCTCTTTTAATTTGGTTAAGTAGGTATATTAATCCTATAATACGTGCAGTGCTTTACTTTTGTTCTCTTTGGATTAAATATGGAGTTCTTAAAATTCTTTCAAACGTGTTAAACTTTTAATATTTAAGTTGGGTGGTCAATTATTATCGCAATAAATAATTGTATGTATTATCATTAATTCATATGAATATATTCTAACAATTATAAAAATCTATACATCTATAAATATTTATAAAAATATATACTTTTTAGGGGAAATAGATATATAAAATATGAAAAACTATAGGAGCGAGGGAAACGCATGAAAGATCTACCAGAGACTTGATAGTGTACTACTCACTGTAGGCCAAGTTGAGTAAACTAATAGTTTCACTGAAGCCGGCGATAATATCCTCTCCTCAATCATTAAGATATGAAATATGATGTATGATGCGAAATAGCATAAAACTGAAATAAAAAAGTATGGAATACATACATATATAAAATGAATGTTAACCAATTGTATTAGAAATGGTATTATTTAAAAAAATTATTGTTACGGAAAAATACGTTGTTTTGCTAATCAATTTTTTTAATTCACTTAACCTATAGCGACCTCCTTTCTCTACGCATATGTACTCACTATATAGATATTTGTTTTACTGTCGACAGAGATCTATAGTAAAATAAATTAAACAAATCATATTATACAAAGTGTCAAAAACTTAAACAATAAAAGTGTGGATTTCATCAGGGGTCGTGGGAGCCCCTACAAATAAAACTATTTTTATTGTCCACGTAAAGTTTACCAGCGAAGTCATGGGTAATCTTAATAGCATACAAAGTTGTAATGTGAAATACTTGATTAAAGGAATACGCTTACCTCCAAAAAGAAATACTAATCCCGCAAATATGCTGATTGGCTTGGAAAGTAGATGAGAGCCACTCCCAGACCTGCAATGCTGAACTAACGATCCGAAAGCAATCAACAAAGCAAATGTTGCAAGAATAAAACCACACAAAAATGTGCCCATATGTGCCTTCCTGAGATCTTGAACAAAGAATAGAGAAAAAGCGCTTAACATTTTTTTAGTTCAAATTTTTGGAAATCCACTGGCAATATAAATGAATAAATTCTGATTTCAAATGATCAAATGTTTTATTTAGATATATTCATTATATATGTCATGTAAAGTAATTAGACTATATATATATATATAAATAAATAAAAGGAATTTATGTTTTCAAAAGACGACTTCAAATTAAAAGATATTATAAAATACATTTTTGAAGAAGGGTATATCACCATGTTAATTATTATATGTTTACTGTAAAAAATATTTACTGAATGTAAAAAAAAGCTCAACATGTTGAACTTTTATATTATGTAATGTACAATTTGACGTTATTACCCCAAACAATATTTTTACGAAAAAAATTCACTAGTGATTACATTTTAACTTTTCTTGTTTGGATATCACATACTCTGATGTTCCAAATAAGCGGGGGGTTTGCTTATATATATAATAAATAAGCAGGGGGAGGTGTGAGGGGGTTATAAAAATCAAAACTATTATATAAAATCAGGGGGGTTGCCTATTTTTGACACTAAAACAATAAACGGGGGGGTTACGTTTATTTGGCACACCAGAGTAGTAGAAAATGAGCTGAAAAGTGATACATATATTTTATTTACATTCAATATTCAGAGTATAATAAATATCGATTTTCACTTAAACTATATGGGGTGCTATTACTTAACCTTCCGCTACATTCTTTTTTAATAGTAGCATGTACAAAATCATGTAAAAGTACGGATACTATGCAGCTAATTACATACCTAAAATATATTTTCCAGCTTCGTCCGCAGGATTTGCTTGGTCTAACTTCACTTGATAAGTTTTTTCATCAACCAATGGTTTAAAATCTAAAAAGAGAAACAAATTAAGATAGATTTTTACATAATATACATTCATAAATAGCGATCGCATATAAATAATAGATGATAACAAAAAGGATAAATTTATCAGACAAATTGAAGAAACTTAGTGTTTGTTAATATCACAAAACATTGATAAATAATCGTACAACTTTTTAAATCTTTACTAAGGCATTTTATTTATTTAATATTTTTTTATTGTTACAAATACATTTCGATGTACCATCCTCGATGTTGTGATCATACGTATTCCTTATAAAGGTAGGACGTAACAGATGAACAATAAATTGGAATATCTGATGGGAAACGCAAATATTGACAAATTATACCAAAAAATGTAGTTTCGATTAAAAACATTCACGCGCAGTTGTTAACTATGTAAAAGACAGTTTTTCTATTTTTACAGATAAAAATGTGATATTAGCTTTGTAACCTTGTAAAATCACAGATATATTTTTGATTAACTTAAATAAACAGTTCCATACTTTTTTGGAGATTCATACGGGGAGGTTAATTTGGTATTCGAAAATAATGAAACATATATTAATATTATTCAGCACAGCTAATACGGTACCAATGTGAAAATGGTTAAATAAACAAAGTAGGTAATAATACTAAAAACTAATAATAATTTTAAAATATGAAACAAGTGGTAAATTTTATAAATACTCACAGTCGTCTTTGTTTAGAAGAGTTTGGAAAAATATTCCTCTCATCCTACTATAATTAATAATATCCTCATTAACAACCTTTGGACGCGCTGTTGATGTTGAATTTACAGAGTAACGAATCCAGTCTGGATAAACAAAACAAAACAGACCCAGCCCTACTGAGACCAGCCCACAAAATATGCCAATACACACATAAAAAATGTGAAGAGGCCTCATCTTTACACCAGGCTCCTTATTCTTCGGGCGAAAGCAGGACATTCTTGACGTCGAGTCGATGGGTTATCAAAGTGAGTTAGTTAACCTTATAATGCAACAGAAATTGGAAGAATGGAAGACTTATGGCAAATCAAAGAACACACTGCACAAAAGACAAGGCGAACGGCTACCCAGGATACAGAATAGTCAACGTGTGTGGAACCAGTGAGAAAGCTGAATCAATGAAAGAGTCGGAGCATAGCAGTGGGTGGAAGGTAGGCGTCTACTCCGGTACTGAGATAGTTACAAAGAGCCAGAGAGATATTCAAGTTTACTCTGAACCTCTTCATCATTATATCTGCTCTCTATCCAACAATAAACCTTGTAGAAATCAAGAAATGACATCACTATAGGGTAGCATTCCACTTAATATTACTGAAGTTTCAGGCGACCTCTTATGCTGTATTTTACAGAGGAGTAAAGTAAGTTAATGATAGTATTTTGTGGTACCTTTGGTATGCAAATAAATATATATGAGTCACAATAAAGTTAAAATATGAATTGCCAAATAGAATGATTCAGTATCAGACTAAAATATGTAAACAAGTCATTTAAATTGCATAATCGTTTGTATCTGCTTATATTTATTATTTATTAATCAATAATAACCACTAATACATAATATGGGAGTTAACTTATAGAACCAGAACCATGGAAGGATTAAACAGGCAATTTACCTAGGTTCCAAATAAATTGCTACGTTTTCATTATTCAATGAGATATGTCTGATTTTCTAACAATTATAACATATTTTTAATGTATTTTTGATGAAGATGATTACGATGCTGCGAAGATTCGTTAATTAAATTAAATAAAACATTTCTAACTTCGATGTCATTTAATCCAAAATATTTGCTCGTTTAAATGTAAAAAAAACTCCGGAAATTCATTTAGTTCTGATCACTCAGTGCATAAATATGTAATGTAAAAAAATTGTTTTTTACTTTTATTTAATACTATAATGCATCATAGAGTAAGGAGACAGTGGACTTCAGAAAGTTATTATTAAAATATTATTATTACATCGTCTGCCTTTAGTTAGCCATATTTTTCTTGTCCCGAATGAGGAGGAACATGTCGCTAATAGTTGCTACTAGACACTAGACTACATTTTTCTACAACCAGAATTCGTATCAGTTTCTTTGCTTACCGATGGGTATTTAATGTCACGCTTTGCACTCCTTGTACCCTGAGTCTAGGTGTCATGGTATCACATCAATGATATTTATTTATCTGCTTCACCTTATTTAATCGAGACTGCTCGGGATAACTTGTTATTTTTATTTGAAAATTCCCAATCAGACTATATATTCCTTGTGCCTTCTCATTTTCTTATGTTGCATGATATTTATACTTTACCTCCATGTTCCTTTCGGATTCCAGCCACGCGTTTTATATTCATTATTCTCTGTTTCTTCTGTTCAAAAATCATTTTTGTATTGATGCATTTTAAAATTTTTAATAAAGGGTTTTGCCCAGTTACAAAATTGTTTATTTTATTATACCTCTTCTTAAAATATGTCTTTTTTGTATATTTGTTATATCCTATTTTAAAACTTTTGAATAATATATTAATCCTACTTATTTGCACATAATATGCGATCTGAATAGATTATTATTGTTAAAAACCTTAAATTAATGTTTTATTTACATCATTCTGATTTAAATAAAATTACTGTTTCTTTATTAGGTTTTTATATATTTTATTACATTTTTATGTCAAAAATTAAAATCTTTTATTTACTTATGAATTATGGATATTTTTTATTCTTACAGAAGTTCGTATATATATATAAAATGCGCTATTGTTTTACTAATAAATTTTTTATTCAAAGCTTTTAGTAGTATATTTTAATACGAATTAATTCTAAACTAAGGTTTTTATATTATTAAAAGGCTTACTTAACAGAAAAAAATAATTTTCGTAAATATATTTAAATTTTGAGAGTTAAATTAAAATAAATGATTTCGACTGTATAAATATTTTTAATATAATATTAATTTAGAGGTTTTATATAGCAAACATTTTAACTATTAACATCTATAAAAATGTACAGTACCCATAAAACATATATTATAAATATATATATATACTGGGGAAAAATATATTTAATAGCAGAGAAATAATTTAATATTCGATTTTAATAATTCTCTCGTTAAATTTTTGAATATTTCAAGAAACCCGTTTTATATAAGTAGGTATAAAAGGTATAAAAAATATGCAAATTTTAGCGACAATTTTTTACCGGCGTTATAAACCAAAAAAGTAGCAAAAAGGATAGAAAAAAAAGTTGATTAATGAGTAAACTTAGATTTATTAATTACCAAATGTGCACAGATAATATAGTGGGGACAATAATAAATGTTTCTAATTTGCTGTACATGAATTAAGCATTAAAAAATACTATAAAGATAAACGAATGTGTACAAGTTTCATATTTAAATATAGAGAGAAAAATTACTGTTATACATATGATTAAAGAATTTGGTACTATATAATTTTGAATGATTAGTAAAAAATAACTAAATGTGTTTATATTTATAATGTAAATTATGTTTGCATCACAGATACTTGTACAAAAATATATATTATGACTCAATATGTAAAGAAATATAAAATGATAGCACAGTGACTATCGTGAAAGAAACACCGCCAATAAAAGTGATGACTCGAAGAACTATATAGGAAGATACTTTGTAGGGTATATAATGAATCGGAAACACATAAATCAAGATACAACCAATATTTCTTTTGGTCTTACTAATTTATAAAGACGCATTGTTGGTATTGACGCATTTACTAAAACAGCAGATTCAGTGAGACACTTATTTTAGAAATAAAACTAAGTAAAATTATTTGCACTATATAATATGTATTATGCTTTTCTATGTGCAGTGCAAATAATTATTGTTATAAGATTCTACTACTTGGAATTTAAAGAGTAGAATATAATCAGAAGTAATAAATTTGAGTAAATAATATTACTGAAAATATCAGTAACAATAACATAAACCAATAACAATAGTAAATTATGTACATTTCTCTCGCATTGGCTTCTTAAACCAATCAATAAAATATTTAATAAAATAATCGATAAATTGTAATGTTATAAAACAATTAAAAACATTATCTGGATTAAATTTACAGCGTTAGTCTGTAAAATACTTATTTTGTGTGTTTTTTAAAAAAATATTTTACTACTTATTAAAGACAATATAACACCTTAAATAGCTATACAAAATTGAATTCAACATTCAGAACATCTGGAAAATAAATAAAACTCTTTCAATTCAGTAAAAGCAACTACTATACGCTCCAATGTTTATGTCTGAGATCTTGAAGAAACACGACTGATACAGATTGCATGAAATAGACGAGCCCAATCTTGCTTGTTGTTGCATGTAATGAATCGATTGGGGTGAAACAATTCACACATATTCAGCTTTTTTACAAAATAGAACAATCCCTTTTTCAGGTGTGTTGTCTTCTAGCAACCGTTGCTAAGAAGAGTGAGGAACCAGCCGGTGAATATGACAAGGATGACAGGGGTCCTGTTCTCCAGTTGACGGTAAGGCGCTGATCCCCTGCCCTGAAGAGTGCGGAGTTGGAGGGAGATTGGAGCGCGGTAGTCCACCGTCTGCCAGGAAGAGACACCGAAGCGACTTCTTATGGCGACCATTATCTGTTGAGAAGATGACACCGATAAAGGCCTGGGCACAACTCGCCCTGTGGGGATCACACCTACCTTGTAATCCTTGAGTGTGGAGGCCACAGACAAGGGGAAGGCCACCTTGGAGTCATGCTTCCAATTGACACGGCGAAGGGAATGCACCGCCTCCTTCCACCTTCGCTGACCTTCAGCCGCCCTCTGGGACATCGTGGGGGTAGCCGTGCCGGGGCTCAAGCGCCATCGTATGACAACGTCGGCGAGGTTGACTGGAGCGAGACCGGAGTGCGCCGAGCAGGGCGGGGTGAGCCAGAGGGTCACCCGGAGATGAGAGGAGTAGGACAGAGGGGCTGGAGACACGAGAACTTTCTGCGGGTGGAGGTGGAGGAGGAGGTGATAGAGATGGAACCTCATCGTAGGATCCATATTGGGTATGAATGGATATTCTCAAAGTACGGAAATATATTTACGATTAAAAACGGGATTTGAATTAATTAAACATGGGAAGATGATATTGAAAGTTATTGAAAGTTATAGAAAGGCAAAACAGTTCTTAGGATTGAATTAAACATGGGAAGAGTTAGATGTCCTATCTATAGATATCTCATGTTCACAAGATGCGTTCGACTAAAATTATATGATAAGTCATATAAAGGCCTTTAAAAGAATTATAAGTACCTTTCAAGAACATTATTAAATAATCAAGAGAAATGTTTTCATAATGAATAAATATTTCTCACTTGTGGCGGCAACGGACTTCCCAACGGTGTCGTGCTCGCCTCGACCGTCTGACTCCTCAAGATATCGAATTTATTGACCGAGTTGAATTCGAAGGAGTACCGGCTGTCCGGGAAGAGGTTTCGCACGGTAACCACTTGTCTGTTGAAGTCCTTCTGGGTGACCTGCTGTACTGACTCCCGCGCGGGAGGACCGGGTGTCGTTGAGTTGTCCTCTTGCTGTTGGCATTGAAGATAATGTAAAACGTAGTAACACCTAGTTAACAACTGATTTCTTTCCAAAATCAACGAGTAACATCATTCCAAATTCTGCCTGCTACGAAAGCTTTGCATCAATTAAATAAATGAGTTTGCTATCGCAGCTAATAACGATTTGTATAATTACCCGGTAAAGGTTGAAGACTATATATTGGCGAACAATTCTCTCATATTCGGGGGCGTTGGGAGAGTATTCAGGCTGCTCCAAGCCGAAGACTACGGAGTCAACACCCTTACACAGAATGGAGATCTGAACAGAAAGAAGGGGATTATCCGTTAGCAAAAACAATTTTATTTAATGGACTATTTTCTAACAGACTAAAATTAATTAATTTGAAACTCAGACAAGCTTTCCTCCTAAACGACCCAGGACATCCTTACCTGTGGCTTCTTTGGCAGCCTAGCGATATTGAAAGTGACGCTAGATTTGAGCAGTTGTCCGTCTGCCTCTTCGTAGACACATTGAGCTGTCTGTCCATTCTTCATGGAGTCCAGCTTCACGGAGAAGGTCTTCTTCACACCGAATCTGTCAAACGAAAGTTAACAGGGAATTTAGACAACGGTTTTATTACTTTTATTACATAGATGGCCGAATGGTTAAGACGCTGGTTTGGGAAGCCGAGGGTGTCTTCCCGGATCAGGTTCGAGCCCACCTTCGTCTCCATTATTATTATAACATATCGTACCATTCTATACGACTTACGAAGAGAACTGGTTGACATGACTCTCCACCAGTTCAATAGTCTGCCCTGCACCGCCGGCCTCAAGACGCAGAGAGGACGGGTTCAGGACGAGTGGATACCCCGAGAGAAGGCAGGACACGGTGACCGGGGCCATGTGGAAGATGATGACGCTGGGCGAGGAGGTAAGCTGTGCGGGGTGGCGAACAGTGAGGGTGCCCGTCTGGGTGACCCTGCCTGCTGCATTCTCCGCGATACACATGTACTCCCCCATGTCAGCGGGGGTGGCGTCTTTAAGAGAAAGAGAGAGTGAGATCGTTTAAGATCGTGAGAGGATTATTATTGTAAATGGTATATATTTAGGGCAGACAACTGATAGAGAGAGATAGTGAGGAGATTAACTTGTGGGGAAGAAGGCGGTCACCCGATTTTGATAATCTGGTTGCCATGAGAACAGGACAACACAGAGAGGAATACCTTGGAGATTCGAAGGGATGGAGAGTGCATTATTCGTCGCTGAAAGCTAAAAAGATACCCAGACTATCTCTTGGAACTTGTTAACTATGGCAACAGTTGAATTGATAGAGGATGATAGCCCGTCAATCATTGATTAAATAAACAGAGAAAATTTGCGAGAAGTCGGATATTTCCTTTGAACACGTAAATTTTATGCATAAAGGAAACATGTGAATCTGTTTACAGCGAATAGTATATTTAGTAACTTTTGAAATAACGATCAACTAATTAATTTTTCAATTACGACCAGCAACCTACGTTCGATAACCATGGTGATTGTGGAAGCGTCGTCTTGCTCCGAGCTACGGATCAGCTTCAACTGTCCCGGCCTAGGAACCACTTTCTGCCAGTTGAACTGCCGGAGTCCCCAGGTCGACTCCTGGGTTATCGATCGGTTGAGGTAGAGTCGGAGTTCGTTGCCCAAGACCCGACAGGAGAGGGTAGCGCTAGAGTTCACTGTGGTCTGACTCTGTAAAGGTATTGAGGGGTCTACGCGTGGAGTGAGCACTACCCGAGGAACGATTCTGGAGGAAGGAGAAATGGAGACACGGCAGGAAATGAGTGTCAGAAGAAATTAGGATTGGATGTCAATGAATTGATAGTAAATCGAAAATTAGGAACCATGTTACCAGTTAACAGACAAACAATAGGCAAGTTCTTACAGAATGTTAACTATCGAAATGTGAACATTTCACAGGAAGAAGAGGTAAAGAAGGGTGATAGAGGTCAGGATAATATAGAATGTCTCGATGAGGTTCGAAATGAGAAAAAGCTATAAACATTTAAGAGGTCCCAGGTGTTTTAATAATGTAGAAAGTAGGTCAAAAATAACAGACAGGACGCGTGAAGTGGTCTGATAAATAGTTAATACTTTTGTTCTACTATTTCAATTTGGAAAAGATTTAATGTGATTATTTGTTTTTGTAATAAATTCAAATTATTCATCATTCTTTATTATTCATATTATAAAGACAAAACCAATGATATCATATGTTTCATAAAAGAAAACTTTTAGTGAATATTAAATAAACAAACATAATTTAATTAATAAATATGAAAGTTTCAATATATATAAATATGTTTAGATCCAAAAAGGTGATTTTTAAACCAGTATTTAAAACTTGAGTGGTAAGCTGAAAATCCTTCTCAGAGTTGTTGTCTGCAATCTTTAAAGTCGACTTCTGACGGAAAAAGCCGATCCAAAAAGTCAATTATAAGATATTCTTCAAAATTCGATCTCTTGCAAATTCTCTGTCGATTGAGTTTGTTTTGCGATAAGTGGAGTGTAAATTTCCCTTTTAAGTTTAGGTTAAGTTTTCAATTCCTTTCCATCTGAATAATGGATCTATTCTGAAGGTTTGGCTCAGTTGCGGGCGACCACATATATTGAACAGAAAGATATTTAAACAGTTGTATCACACGCTAACTTATAACCATTTGACATTGATTATTGTGATTTGGATCCAATCAAGGTTTCCACAGAATCCTGGTCTCAGTAAGAGTGTTAATATACCATTACAGTCGACGATAAACTAATGTGTGCTCTCTCCTGAATATGCCTTGCTCTTAAAGAAGAAAAGTTGAGAAGATTATTTCGGAAGTGAATTATTTAGAATTGAGATGTGTGTTTGTTCACCAAAAGTTTTGCTGAAATTGCCACCAAATCATTTTAGATCATGTTGCGCAGTTGAAATTCCTTCAATATTGAATACAGAATAACAATTATTATTTCAATATTTTAATTTTACTCGATTTTGAGTTAAATCATCTGCCATTTAAGAGGAACAATGTTACTAAATATTTTAAATACCAGAACTATTATAGTAGGTACACATTCCCTTTTATTTTATATCTACTCAATAATATGAGGCAGTCAGACAGCAGAATGATAACATCTATTTTCACATCTGGCTCAACTAAATGTAAATTTAGATCAAATTTCTTTTCTTTCTTTTCTGAACTTGTCCGGCATATTTATACCCAACATTAGAGCGACATAAAAATTCGCAACACAACATTTTGTAGTATTCTTACTATTATTGAAAGAAAAAAATTATTAATTTTTATCAAATTTGTCTAAAAAGAAACAATCGATTATAAAGAGTCAAAATTCAAATACCAACAGTAAAAATATTTATAAAATTTAAAAAATGTAACAGATTCATTAAATAGAGTTCATTTGCGCAAAAGGGAATCAAGATTCATTAAATTAATTATTCAGAAAACTCCAATATATAAACAGAAGAATAAGTACGAAGATTATCTTTCTACAACGATAAGAAAATGTCTGGTTAACACAATCCCGAATATCATTGGGTCATATCATCGAATATTACTGTAGTCAGAACACTTGATATTATACCGAAGGAAGGAATAACGAATAGAGTTAATAGAGTATATAGTACAGTCTGTAATTAAGATCTTAAATTAAAAACAGACATGAAACTGGAGTATCTTACCTTCAACAGTTCTTAATAAAATATTACTGCATAAAAGAGGTCATGACATCAATCAAACGAATATTTCGATTAGATTATGAAACGGAAGACAAATTCGTTTGAGAATAATTAAAGTCAAACATTCACAATTTTTATTGATTACCTAAATGAAACCTATCTGACAAATCTCAAATTAATTTAATCAAAAAGTATTCAACCAAGTAACCACTAAACAAAGTAAATTATAATAATACTTGACAGATTTCATAGAAATGATATCATTACAAACAATTTTTCCTCATTTTTACACTGCATTAAAAAATGTCAGTTATAAAAATAATTTACTCAAATTCTAAATTTAGACCTTTCCACGGTAAATTCACCTTCGAAAAACACAGTCTTTTATTTATATATATAATTCATATACTCTGCTCTGTTTAAAAACTCCCCACTTCCTCATCACGTTGGCTAAACTATGAGCAAAAAAGGCAAATATTTACACAGCATTGAAAAAGATATTTTCACAGTTCAAGCTAAGTATTATTAAAGTTTCCGTTCGTGAGGATATCAGGGAATACTTTTTTATATACTACAGTGAAAATGCGAGACATCGAAGAGTAGGAATTCTTAGGCAGAAAGTTTGAATAATAACTATATTATACAGATATTTGTTTATGCTTAAATCGATATTTCCATGAAACAAAATTGTAATTAGACTATTTTTAGGAGAGATCTTATGAAATTGCAAAGTAAACGGTTACTTAGGTAATATTTCTAACGAGTTTTTGTACTGAAATACAAACATTGTTTATTGAGAATATAGGATTAAAATAAATGTTTAGATGAAAAAAGATCTAAGTATTTATGAATTTTTTATAATAATTAATGCACGTTACAGTTTTGAATTTTGTATAACTAAATTTCTGCACGCTAAGGTTTTAAATTTGAATAATGTAGTCATGGATAACATAGTTGCTAATTTAATACACGCTTAACAATTTTAAATTTGAATTACGGACTAACAAAGCTACAGTTTTGAATTTGAATGATGTTCAGTCATGACATAGTTTCTAATTTGGTGAACGTTATGCAGTTATGAATTTGACATAATATAGGTAACAAATATATGAATTTGTTGTATACAGTTTACAGTATAAACAATTGAATTATTACAAAAATCAAAAAAATCAATGATAATTTGATAGATCGATCCAGAACCCAACTTTAAAATCAATTCACATATTCATACTCAACTCATACTCAATTCATACACTTGAAAAACTAATCAATAAAAAACGACTCTCTGCTCTCCTCACTCTTGAAACACACTTTTTGAATCTTGAGAAGAAGCGGAAACATTTGAGAAACGGCAATGTAAAAAACATCTCATGTTTAACACACGCTTCATTCTCCTCTCATTAAATGCAAAAAAGTGGCACGCGGACGAAAGATTGAGGAAAGGGGGGACTGTTTGGAAAAGTACACACCGCTGCGAGAGGGAAGATCAATAAGAACATGCATTGTCATCTCCCGCATTTTGATGATCTTCACCGTTTTCCATCTAGAGGGAGATGCAGAAACCGAGGGGAGATATTCTTTACCGAATATTATACAAGAGTTTTCTGTTATAGGCGATATACTTTTGGTCTTGGTGCTTCTACAGTCTAGTGAACATGGAGCCACTTCTCGTGATTGCCAAAGTAGTTGGCAGACGATATTTCGATAATGTTTTCGTGTTGAAATACGTCGAGATATGAAATAAACGGATCGGTTTGAACGACATTGTGTTGTTGATATAAAGAATGATACAGTTCGGTATATAGGTTGGTAAAGTACAGGGATAAATCTATCTTTTGGAAAAAAACAATTTGCATAATTGATCATCTGATTCTGGATTTCAGAATAATAACTATCCTGGCTGTCTATTAAATAATGTGAAATATAATAGTTTAAGCCTGATGAATTATCTCGTTAAGGAAATATCATTTAAGCGTATAGAATTATAATAGAGAATCAAATTCACTATGTCATAAATAAAAATCACTTAACAGTTGTAATAATAAAAAAATACCTGTGATTAAAATATATTAATGTTAATTATCCAGACAGCATTTTGCTAGTTTTAAAGAAAGAAAACGTTTCTCTATAATATATCGATTATCAATAGGCAGCTTCAAGTGAACGTGTAGAAGGAACATGGATAGACGTAGGAGACCTCCAAGTCACAACATAAGGAAACGAAAAATAAGACACATGGGTGTTCAAGAGCAGGGTTCCTGCATAATTAAACACTTCGCAAGGCCGGTGGAGAAAGAGAAGGTAACTGTGAAGGAACCACACAAGTTGTTTGTTGAACTTGACAGGTTTCTCTAAAGGCAGGAAGATAAAAGACTTAGAAGACCTCTGTAATTCGATGGCAACACTGAACTTCAACATCAATTGAACTGAACATAAAAAGCGTTAAGAAGACAACGACGACACCTCGATTGAATGAATAGTAGGGGACTACAGACCTTTTATAATAAAACCCCCTCGCAGGAACACAGATTCTTCAACATTACCTGGACCATTATCCGCAGCAATTTTAAAGTGTAGGATCGCTGTGAGACAAAACCTCTGAAGGATTCCAAAAGGAACACAGTTAGCTGATTGTTACTGGCACTGTTACGAAACAATTAGAAGACCCGTACCCAGGATTTGACAATGTTTTCAAAGCACCTGACCGTCAACATTCTGGGTCCTATACATGCTA